>RJWJ010010866.1:0-32212 GCA_004363605.1 Indri indri | reverse complement strand
GAAGACTTTGACCTGCAACCAATGGACATCATAGGGTCGTGTCAAGTTTTGGGGAAAAAGAATGACATCAAGGTGGCACCTAAGTCTAGATGTAGTGGGGGGATTAAAAAAAAAGACAGAAATTTAATGGCACTAGGCACAAAAAGGAGTGAAGAGATTGAAAGAGATTTATGCAGAAGGAAGCATCAACAGCATTTAATGGCCACTTGCAAGAGAGAGGAAAGGAAAACAAGGCAGCAGATGAAGACAGGAAGAGAAACAGGTCCGACTTCTGACCCTCGTGCCTGCTGGCCCCAACTCACCAGCACTGCAATGTACCAAGCCCCTCTGCCTGCAGTCAGGCTCCAGTTCTGCAACCCACTCTGATATCTGTGTTTGCTGGAGGTCCCGTCTCAGTTACTCACTAGATCCCATTCACCTTTGGCTACTTCCCGTCCAACGCCTCTGATATTCCCTATCTGCTCCCTCCTTCCTGACCCACACTGCAGGCTCCAGCGAGTGAGGTGCTGGCTGGTGCACAAGTCCTTCCCTTCTATATGTCACCCCCTTGCGCCCTGTCCCCATCACAATGGCTCCCCCAGCGCCATCCTTACAGCAGAGCCCAGGGAGGGCTTAACGACAAGAAAGGATTGATCAGTGTTCCCTGAACGGTACACGACAAGAAAATTTTTAAAAGCCCTCTGGACTTTGTGCATCAATGATATTTTGTAGGAAACTTGACAGAGACTTGTAAAATGCATTTCATATAAAAAAAAAAAAGTTGAAAAGGGCAAAAAAACCACTGCAAGTCTGACAAGAAGAAAAAGGAAAAAAGGTGTACACCTAAATATGGGGACTGAAAACCGAATTGAAAGCAAAGCTGCCTATGACCTTTGCGCCTCCCCAAATGAAAAGCAAACTTTTCCTCCTCCTCCCTCATCACAGAGTTTGTCCAGCATGATTGATGACACGGTTTCTGCTGAGGACACTGCTGAAATGTTCGGACGTATAACACGAGAGCTCACACTGCACTTCCCTGCGGAAGAAAAGGCAAGCTGCTGTGAGAGACAGAGGCCTGGCAATTAGAGAGAAAAGAGTGGAAGGGAGCACAGTCGCTGGCAGGATGTCATGCCACCTAACTGATGTTCCCCATCACGCCTCGCAGTGACGGATGCTGTCTTTAAACTTTCCAGGGCAAGATACAAAGGCATAGCACACATCGCCACCACTCTGCAGGCAAACTCTCCAGTCTTGGAGAAGAAGCCAGTTGTCTCCCTCTCTCTCTCCAATCCTGTCACATGTATTCCAGCTTCCCTAGGCTGTATTCCAACCCCCTGCCTCCACCTAGATTATAGCTGGTTCTTCATCTTCACCCACTTAAATCCTCCCCACATTTTAAGACCCAACTCAAATTCTGTGTCATTCCTCAACTATCCCAAACAACCATGACCCCTCCCTGCTCTAAATTCTACAACAAACAAAACCCATGCCTACATCATTCCCCAACTAGATTCTAAGTACTGCAGAATCAAAGCAAAGACCTGACATTTTATTCCTAATGCAATGGCAAACATTTAAGTAGGTGCTCAAGAAAGATGGAACAGAATATGGCACTTTGTAGTATTCTTTGTTACTTTATGTCATATATGTTTCTTTAAAGTCCAATAAGATTATAAGTTCCTTGAGGTCCAGGATCATGACTTAGCATTTCTTTGGCAGTCTAAATGACACCAAGCCCACAATAGGAAATAGGTATTTACTTACCTGAGCTGGTTAACTGGAAGGAATTTGAAGGTTTCACACAAGTTACCAGTTGCAATGCCATTCATTCGCTCAAATGGAAAATATCACCTTATGACTGGATCAAAATTGTCCAAGCTATGCTGTTCAATGCCATAATTTCACTAAGATCCAGGGGAAAGCCCTCAGTTTGCCTCTGGGATTTTTAAATGCCACTTCAACATGAGTGACTGGCATCCGAGCAGCCATCCCGCGGATGGTTCTTCAGAGTTCTCTAAGCTTACTCCGCAGGGAAGGGCATATCATACTTAATCAGTTCACACGTCAAAAGACAGTTTTGTTTTTTAAATGCCTTTGCTATGAGTTCCACCTGGGACATGCAAATCCATATGAGATCTTGATTTGCACATCATTGTTGGATGCAAGTCTCTGCAATGAGCGCTCAGCTGTCAATGCAAAGTGAAGCGGGATGTCAGCCTGCTCCTCCTCCCGGCCTCCCCGCACCCTCCAATCTCCCAGGCAGATTCAGGGGAAAGAAGCGAAGATGAACAGATAGGATTTGCAGGCTGGGCATAAGGGATAAGAATGCATGTGGAGGAAGAAAGACTGTCATTAGGTTGTTTTCCTCTCTGTAATAACTGCTCTAAGACCATCGGCTTTAAGTAATAAGTTTTTGAAAACCAAAAATTTTAGATACGATTTTGTATAAGCAAATCATTTGTGTGCACAAAACTCTGTATTTTCAGCATTTTCACATGAAAATTGGGCTGTTAGAGCGTTAGCTAATTGAGCAATGTGCGGAATTCAATGCTTTTTTGCAAGCGTGATGGGAAGTGATACGGGTACAGCTACAGAGAATGTGGAAGAGAGTGGCTGGCAGTCAGCACCACTGTTTGCCTGCAACTGGGGGGCTCAGTTGCTCTGGGATGCTGAAGCTCTTTTGAGAAACAGAGTGGACAAACTGTCTGAAGTGAATATATTTTCAATCAAGTTACCGGTAAATTGACCACTGCCAACTGCTGTCTGCATCAAATACTTTTACTCCAGGAGCAAACTCATGTGGGCCACCTGAGTTAGCACTTCAACATGGCTTGGAAAAAATGGTCTGATGGATTGCTCTGTTGGGTACGGGATACGTGTAACTGTTCCCAGACCCTCTGCCATCCTTGAATCTGCATAAACAGGAAATCAGTTGGCAGGACACTAAGGTTGGGTGATCGAAGAGACTTTAAAGACACTATTTACAAAGGAGTGGGAAGAGATTAGGAAAAGCAACAAGGGTTTGAACAAGGCCTCAGGATGTAATAGTGGTTGCAATTCCAAGAACTGAAGGGACAAGGAAATGGGTCAGGTAATAGAACCTGGAGAGACAGCTACCAAAAGAGGACTTGTGACCTTTCAGTTGACAAAGGCAGCCAACCCATCATAACCCTCAAGGAGAAAGCCAGAGGGATCAACACTCTGACTTCATTATTATTTACCCTTCTGGTACCTTGCCTGAGCTCCCGTTGACCAAACCCAACTGGAAGACATGAAACAAAGGTATTTCTTGGTTATATCTGTGCTGGTCAACCTCCCAGACACAGCACAGGGCTTAGCATAGATCTGGAGGGACAAACCAAAGACATCCTGCACAGGTGCCCTGGAGTCAAAGATTCTGCAGCTATCACACATTTTGCTTTTATTTCATATTTTAGTATTTCTGGGCCTTGAGCTTCAGAAATTCTCTGAGAGCTACATCACAACGATTCCTTGTCCAGCACTAATTCTCTATTCTCATGGAAACTCTCATGATTAACAGTAGTCTTAAACCTATGAGAATCATTCTTAAGACCTCAATAATTTTAGCTTATAATATGGAAACGGTTATGGAATTCATCACATTATAACTGATTGGTTTGGCTTATTCCCTAATCATAGTCCAAAGCCTTTGTCTATATGGCACAAGCCAAATGTGAATAGACAGCTCTTCATCTAATTCTTCATCTCTACTTGTACATCCTATGTCTGGCAACTCCTCCTGCTCTCATTAGTTTCTTGCTTTTTAAATGTCTATTTGTATTTCAAATAAGCCCCATCAAACAGTTCAGATTTAATTGTTCATTAGTTATTTAATGTGTGCTATTTTTTTCTCCCTACCCAAACTGCAAGCTCCCTGAGGGTAGAGGACATGTGTTATGTTTATTCAAACATCCATTAAGGTCTCAATAAATACTCTTGGTTGATTAGTTCTCCATTAATGTGCAACTTTGGGTAACCAGTATCTACAGAACAGTTTCTTTGCACCTAGAACTCTGACAAATTATCAACTACTTAAGAGCAAGATCAATCTACGCTTTATCTCAGGACTTTTGGCAGTGCCAAACACGGAGTATTTCTACACAGTAGTAACTGCTCTGGGAGGTTGCAAGAAGGAAGGAAATGGAAAAGAGAGAGAAGCTAAGCATGTTCCTTGTTTGTGCAAAGACCCTGCATTAGGCCTGTGGACGGTGATTAGACACAGAGTAAGCAGAGTTGCTGGAAAATAACTTGATCCATAACCATAACCCATAGAGTGCTGCCTGGATCCTATGGAGATAATTGGCCTCTAGGTATTTAGAATATGGTCTTTGTCCTTCCTTTTATAGATGATTCTGTGCATCTTCATGTATAATAAGCCAACTTGATCTGGGTGAAGCCATGATTCAGATATGTGTGTCCTAGGAGTTATAAAGGGATATTAAATACATCCATAAACACCTGCTGGAGATTGTGCAATAAAGGTAACTTCCCGACCAATTAATCACAACTTCAAAATACAAAGCTAATAATACACCAGTGCACTGATCTCCCCAGCAAACACAAGGAGGAAAACAAGAGTGTTAGATTGAAATTAATCAATTTAATGCTAAAAATCTAGAAATTTTAGGGAAAAATTTTCTTACAGAACATATTTTAATATATTTATTAAGCAATATCCTCATCTCTCTATTTCATTTTGACCCTGCAGACACAATCTCTGAATTAAACAGCAGCACCATCCTGAGGTACGAGATTTGTCAACACAGCCAACACACTTTCAAGCAAACTGCATTTAAAGACAACATTTTTTGAGGAGGGTGGTGAAGAGCTTAAATTAGTGTGGTAATCATTTATCAGGTATTCTCTAAGACAATCAGAATTTCATGCCATTATATCCATTTCAATATATACAATAAATTAAATTTAGAGCTAACTGTGCTTTTACTTACACAACTTGGTAAGACTTTATGGAAACAAACTATAAATCAGAAAGCAAAAATTTTTGTCAGACCCAAGTGTCGGCAGTAGTCATTACTATAAAATAAGGTCCATCAAACTCGAAAGGGACATATATACCACCACCACCCACCATTTAAAAACACAATTGGGGATGCAAAAATATAGTTAGATAGATAGAATGAACAATATTTGATAGCATGACAAAGTGACTATAATCAACAATAAGTTAGGTATACTCTAAAATAACTAAAAGAGTGGAATTGGAATGTTCCTAACACAAAGAAATGTTAAATTTCAGAGATGATGGATACCCCAATTACTCTGATTTGATATATTTACACTGTATGCCTGTATCAGAACATCACATGCACTCCATAAAGATATACAACTATTATGTACCCATACTAATTAAAATTAAAAAAATAAAAATCGGATACCTCCCTCATAAGAAGAAATGGTTTGTATTGGAAATGTCAGAGTTAACAAAGCAAATAAGGAGCCCTAAAGAAGTTTTTATTCCAATCCGTATAGGTCACTAGAACCATGAAACCTATAATGCTAACTTTCCAAAACAAGTTCCATATACAGACCCTGTCTTGCTGTCCACCTTAATAATTCAGTATCAAACCCCGAATTTTAGTCTTCTCCAGGACCTGTGGAGGTTTCTGACATAGGTACAGTGTCTTGCTGCTCCTTCTGGACAAGTGTGTGTATTTATTGCTGTCATTGGTTTTATTTTGTTGTTGCTTAGAGTGGGGACGTGAGGAGGTGTGAAGATGGGTGTGATGGGTAACACAAAATAAGAAAAGTTACCACTACAGCTTCACTCTCCAATATGGTAGCCCCTAACATGTGGCTGTTTCATGTAAACTTAAATTATAATTTAGAAAAATTAAAAATTTGTTTCCTCAGTTGCACTCAACCACATTTGTAGTCCCCAGTAGCCACATGTGGCTAATGGCTGCCATGGTGGACAGCACAGACATACACATTTCTATCATCATAAAAAGTTCTTTTGGACAGCGCTGTGCTATAGTCTGGGACTTACCCTTCTGACAATCTAACCTCATGGCTCAAATTTCTTCACCATTTACATAGATAACAGTTTACGTTCTGCCTGGCATTACTTTCCTTCAATGTGTCTCAAAAGACTATCACGTTTATGAGCAGCTAATGCTTTCACATGTTCCTCTGTATGAAGTTTGTTCTTAAATATTACCTTAGATACTAATTAAGTGGGATTTGAAAGTAACAACACACTGGCATTGTTAAGGTTAATGGCTTAATCCTTTAGCCCAAGAGACAACTTTCAGAGCTTGTTGGAGAGATTTTTATTGAAGTGCAGGGACAGCCCTGTTCCATTATCCACGATTATTATCCATTCTGCTCTCCTTAGAAATTGTGCCTTTTATGTGTCCTTTGAGTAACTGATACTTAGAAAATGTTTCCAGCTGTTAGCATTTCTTATTAGGAAGGTAAACTTCCAATAAAGGACAGAAGGTGATTTTTCCCAGATAATTCTAGACTCACCAATTTCTGAACTTGGTTTTTAACCTATTTCTTAGAAATTAACTTGAAGTAAAACAGTGAATTATTTTTTCACTTAGGACTAGTATAGGTAAAAGATGAACAAAAAGTTGATACTACAACAATTGTTGTAGTCATTCTAATTCCCATGTCTGCATGATTGAAACATTTCCAAACATCTGATTTTGAAGAACAATAGTTTAATGGGGGAACAGGGGCAGGGGTGGTTTAAGTTGATATTCTGAAATAAAAAGGGGGGGCTTTTACAGTGCCTCCTCTTACTGCTCTTTTCAACACTATGCTTACAGGCAGAATGCATGTAGTATGCTAACCATGATGGAAATCTCAGAGGCTTTTGAAGGTATGGCTAATGGTCCAGATGAGTGAAATTGTCCAGGTATCAGACAATAGGGAGCCGTGAGGGCTGAGGTGCACGGTGGGTGCATGTCCCCACCAAACACACCTTTGGTGCATTGGCTGCCAGTTTGTGACCTCCACACCTCACAGCACCCATTCATTGTTCTGTATGTGTTAGCCTTTGCTCTGCAACTAACTAGTGTCTATATGACTTGGGAACAGCCATCACGTCTTGTTTTGTCTCTTGTGTCCTTCACAGTGTCTAGCACAGAGCTAAGAATATATCAGACGCTCACCAAAGAGAGGTAATTATTGGTTAATGTAATAGAATAAAGGCCCCATCCCCAAAGATGTGCACATCCTAAACCCCAGAGCCTGTGAAAATGTTATGTTACATGCAAAGGGGAATGAAGGTTGCAGACGTAACTAAGGTGGCTAATCAGCCAACGTAAAATAGGAAGCTTATTCTGGATCATTCCATTGTGCCCCATGTAATCACTAGGGTCTCTAAAAGAGAAAGAGGGAGGCAGAAGAGGAGTCACAGCCAGAGACAGAGATGTGAAGACAGAAGCAGGAGTCAGGGTGGCATGGTGTGAGAAAGTCTTGATCAGCCGCTGCTGGCTTTGAAGACAGAGGAAGAGGGCCACACGCAAGGAATGTGGTGGCCTCAAGAAAACAGAAAAGGCAAGGAAATGAATTCTCCATTACAGCTTCCAGAAATGCGGCTCTGAAGACACCTAATTTTAGTCCAGTAAGACCCATGTTGGACTTCTAACCTGTAGAATTGCAAGATATAATTGTAAACTTGTGTCGTTCCAAACTACTATGTCGGTGATAATTTATTACAGCAGCCATAGAAAACTGATACAATTGAGATTCTTCTTTCCCTTTCATTTCTTTTTTTTTTTTAATTTTTAAAAGAAATGACTATCAATTCTTTCTACTTATTTCTTCACCCCTCACCAAATATTTGGTTGTCAACAGAGAGTACGGCAGTGACGAAGGGATATGCCAAAGGGAAATTTGGAATGTTATCTAAAGGGAAAGCAACTTCACCATTTTAAAATAGTGGCTTGTGTCTAAATAAGCAAACTGTCCATTTAAAATAAGAAATCAATTGTCCATTTGAAATTCCCTTGCTCATGGGAACAGGGTACCATGTAAACATTCATTTACTGTTTTCTCTCTCTCTCAGGGCCAAGCACCAGCTTTGCACATGGGACTACTTTATTGATAATTATTAAATGAAATCAAAAGAGCCATGATTAGCAGACTAATTGCTGGCCAGCAGTTCTGTTGGATTTGTTTCCAACGCAAATGTCTCCTCTGCTCTTGGCTCTCAGGTAATCAGGCTTCTCTGATTTTTCAGAAATCCTTGAAACGTTCCTACAGACTCTAAATTGTCATTCACTAGTGAGACAATTTTACCTCGAACGCTGGAATCCGACACCTTTGCCTCAGGAAAGGGAAGAGAGCTTGACTGGCCTATTTGTTTTGTATTTTTTTCTTAGCTTCTCTGGAGAGAGGATGGAGAACTGATAAAGAGAGCTGGTTACCCAAAATAGCCATTTAACAGAGAAAGACAAACCTGGTAATCAAAATAGACTGGCTATGTTCAATACTGAAGGAGAAATTCTTCGATGAGATGCTGTACTGTACTAGATACTGTCTAAGATCTGTTTAGTAGGAAATTTCTTAGAACACTACCTCTGGTCATCATCTGAGCATCCTTACCTGGCTTCTGCCTCCCTCCCAGCTGGCACTCCTCCCTCCAGAGCTTCAGATCCGCCCTTCCCTTTTTAGGGCTGGAATTGCTTCAAGTTGCTGTTAGTCTAGGGGTGCTTTTCCCATCCTTTCTTTGTTCCTTTTATCACCACTCACATTTCTAAATGTCACCCCTTCTTTAGATAGAACCTTCCAGGCACCTGGCTGATATAAACCTCCAGCCTCATGGAACTGTAATGAGTAAATACCCTGCTCACTGCCACTTCCCCTGTGCCCAACCCACAGATCTCCAATCAGAAGCCAGAGGGCCGGGGAGCTGGGTGACTCACTCCATGGAAGTCAGCCTCCTGGATTCAGGAAGGTGGGAATGAAACTGAGATTAGCCAACTGCAGGGTCTCTTTGGGCAACCAAGAGTCATATGCATATTTCCACTTTTGGTCTATATTGAGACCCTAACTCATCTTAGTTAAATTTCCACTGTGTTTGGGGTGCATCTTTCTTTGAAATGACAAGAACATAAACGTTCCTCAACTGCCTCCTCCTTTTTTGTCTTTTTGTTTTTCTTCAAGGTTTTGCTGAATGGCCACTTTCTCCTGGATTCTCAAATTCATTTGTTTCTACTGCGTAAATAAACCTGATGCCTGCCCCACATATATAATATATTCCTCTTTGCATCTTTATTGTTGATTCAACATTGACAAGTACATTTGGCAAATGGTAAACATGCAATAAACATTAACTGTTTTTATTTTTATTCTTCTTCTAGGCAATTCTTGCCTAATTAAATAAGGGCAAAAGGAGGCTCGTGAGATAACAAGAATATTTATAGATTTAAAAAAGTTTGATTAATCTAATTAAGATTATAAAGTTAACTTTCAGTTTAAGAAAAAGGAGATAGAGAAACAAATTGAACAACATCATCAAAAAAAAAAATCAGACAAATTAAGACTGTGAGTCACTCTACAGGAAAACTGCCTACTTTTTTCAACAAGTCAGTGTGTGGCAACAAGGGAATGTGATATACTTTCCACATCAGAGTTCAGCAAACATTTTTGTAAAAGTCCAGGTAGTAAATAGTGTAGGCTTTGCAGGCCATGCCATCTCTGCTGCAACCACTCAACTCTGGAAGACTATACTTAAATGAATGGAATGGCTGTGTTCCAATAAAACTTTATTTACAAAAACAGAGGGAAGATGAGATTTGGTTGGCTGCTGATCCCTGTTCTGTATTTAAAGAGACATAACAAATTAACAACCAAGTACAAAATGGGCACTTTTAACTCAAAAGTTTTTAACAAGGTGTGGGAATGGGAGAATGGGGGTGGAAGGAAGTCAGAGATTCCGGGGGCATTGGGAAGACAGCAGGGAAATGAACACAGGGCAGTGCTCTGTTGGAGATAGAGCACACACACAAAATGGCACCACTGGTGGACAATATGTTTTTTATTTATGTGCTGAGTGGTCCTGCTTTCACACTACTTCCTCTGACATCTTTTCATCACGGCCCTCAAAACAGTAATGATAGCATATACTTTTTACATAGTTGTTGAAAATGCAGCAATTCGGACAATGTACTGGAAGGTGCCATCACTCTTCCCCAGTTCGTATCTCCCAACCACTCCCTCCCAGGCAATTGTACTCTGGGTAGCGGAGTGTCATCTGCAGTTTATTCCCTTAAATAGTCTTTAATATTATCCCGAATAATTCTTTTTGATATTACCAAAAAGGATCAGTTAAACATTATAGGATTCCAAACTGACACTTTTCAAAAGAGCAGTAAGTTATGGAATGTGTTAAACTCATAGTTCTGGGTTTTTTAAAAGATACTAATTATTGTCTTTTTATTTTTTAATTTCATTTTTTAATGGACAAATAATAATTGTACATATTCATGGGGCACATAGTGAGGTTCCAATACATGTAACGTATCTTGATCAGATCAGGGTAATTAGTATATCCATCATTAGAAACACTTATCATTTGTTTTGGGAACATTCGATATACTCCTTCTCCTATTTAAAACTATATAAGATATCATGGTTAACTACAGTCATCCTACAGTGGCATGGAACACTAGAAATTATTCCTCCTATCTAGCTATAATTTTATATTATAGTTCTATTGAAAAGAGTAAGGTTAGAGCCTCGAATGGTGAAAGTTTCTCTTTTGTTCCTGGATAACATTGACGACAAGTTTTAACATATGTGGGCTTCAATTTTTTTATGATAAAAGGAAAAATGTGAAGCAGAATATACTTACAACACTCTTACATTGGCCAAAAGCCTTTAAAATCCTATAATTATTAATAAGAAATTACTCCCGCAGCCATAAGTTAAAATGTCACTATTTTTACTTAGATTTTTATGGAACATTTCTGTATGATAAATAAGAGGATTGAAATTTCTTTAATTATTTAGAGCGAAATATTAAAAAATGTCAAAAGGTATTTTTAAAAAAGCAAGATCTATGAGTCAACACTTAGAAAACTTTGATATCAGTGATCTCAGAACTAGAGATGCAACAAAAAGGGAGTGGCCTCCAAAACAAAGCAGAAACTGTTTCCAGACAGTTAAGAGAATAATTCGGTAACATGAGCAAATCAGGTTTGGAGGAAGTATCTTTTGCTCAATTTAGGCAAAAGATAAGAGAGAAAGAATAAGGCAGGAAAAGACAGAAATCAGTCAATCAAAAGAAAATGAATCAAAATAATGGAGGAAGAACACATCAGAAAATGTCCTTAGTCCAGATTCTCCTTTTTTCCTTGAGACAGGGTCTCACTCTATCACCCAGGCTAAATATCATAGCCCACTGCTGCCTCAAACTTCTGGGATCAAGAGATCCTCCTGCCCCAGCCTCCTAAGTAGCTGGGACTACAGGCATGTGCCAACACTTGGCCCAGCTAATTTTTCTATTTTGTTTTAATAGAGATGGGGTCTCGCTGTTGCTCAGAATGGTCTTGAACTTCTGGCCTCAGGGGATCTTCCCACCTCTGCCTCCCAGAGTGCTGGGATTATAGGCATGAGCCACCATGCCCGGCCAGTCCAGCTTCTTGTACACCAAATTTGACACTTGTTGCATCACTCATTTTTTAATAACCATACTTTAACTGTAAGTGAGTTTTTTTCTAATAAAGTTTTCAAGCAAGGTGAACCATGCTTTTCTAAGTTGTCTGTACATGCTCTGGATTGTTTGGAAGAAAAATACTATGCAAATCTAAGATACAATTGAATGCCATCAGCAATGCCATCTGTGAATTTCGAGATTAGAAATGAATGCAATCACCACTGGGTGAGCTAACCTTCTTGTCTAGGAGACACCAGTGTGACTTAGAAACATAATGTTCATTTCTTCTTTCCTTCTGTGATGTTAGCCTCAATCCCAGATCCAGAAGTGCATAGATATGTATATACACACAGAGAGAGTGATTTTAATTAAATGAAAACCTATTGATATTGGACACCAAATGACATGGTGTGGTTGATAAACCTATGTGTGGTTTCATTTCCATGGTTGTAACCTACTCACTAAATCAGCTCTTCTCCTTTTTTCATGGCTATTTTCTCATGGCCCTCAATTTCTCACTCTCCTTCTTCAGGACTTCAATAGAACTTTGCAGTAACCAGCCAACTCCACTGTCATTGACACCTGCAATAGCATTCCCCTCCATCAGAACATTTTCCAAAGCCTCACCAGTGAAATCTTTTGCAATTAGGCTACCTCGTACCAAGGGCATCCATGTCCAACCTCCCACTCAGGATAGTGTTCTCTCTGCCCATAAGGAAGTGAGTTAACCAGTCCCAAATCTTCATCTTACCATCTGCCATCTTGGACCACTCTCACTAACACTTACATTAGCTTGAGTCTTCTGAGACACCGATGCCAAGACAGGGTTAGGAGTGCAAAACATGTATTAGAAAGGAACAGGACAAGGTGCCTTCAGACTATGAGGCAGGTCTGACACATGAAAGGAGAAAGAGAAGGAAGGAGGATTTGGCAGGAAGAGTCTTCAACCGCTGCACGATTCCAAAAAAAAGGCTTGATGGAATGTCCAAAAGCCAAAGTCCTCTGCTGGAAGAATCCTTTAATATTTACAAAATGAGCCTGCTTTAAAACCCTTGCCATACTTGCTCATCGGCTGAGTATAGCCCACAGAAACATGGGTTTGGCACAGATGTGGTAATAGAGCAAGAGGGATGGCAGCTGGAACCATCATTATGCCGCACACAGCAGAAGATGAGAGTGTAATGTTTTCACCTTTTTGCCCTGGCTCTTCTCCCAAGTCCATCAGCACCACCAACACACATGGTGATTTTTACCAGTAAATCGGATGAAGAAATCATCAATCTCTGAGATGGTATTTTGGTGGTACCTGAAAGACCCTCTTGCATTTACCCAAACGTCTCTATACATCTAATTGCCTCATGGAATTCCATTAACCCAAGGTGAAAACAGACCTTTTTTCACATCAATAGTGTTAATGTAGAGCTTATCTACATCGCATCTTTAGGATATTTACATTTGATGGCTGATGTCTCAGTGAATCAAGGAATAGTAGATACGGAAGAACACTTTTACAAAAAGTAATGATTACAAGCCTAGAATCATTTTTGCCTTGCCACAAACATACTATCCACACTTGAGGAAGGTAAGTAACATCTGCAGAGCTTATCAAGTGTTCAACAGTGAGTTAACAAAACTGAGTTCTTGGCACTAGGCTCATTTAGGGGTGAGCAAATCTAAGCTCAGATGAGATAGAGCTTTGAATCAAATGGTCTCTATGATCTCCTCTATGATGTTTTTGCAGTCTTCCTTAAAAATGAATTTTAACTAGCTGAAGAGAAAGCTATATATAGGATGTCATATAAAATCATTTAAGTATCAGATAATTTTTTAGGTTTGGGATAATAGAGATTTATTATCATCAAGCTAAGGTTCTCTATAAATGAGCTATAAATTCTTCAAGAGTAAGTAGGTCTTATTGCTATAAAATGGATTGGTTTAAATTTCTAGAACAAGACTCACATCACTAAGATTTAAAAGCTCTGGCCATCAAATAATAGACTGGTTTCAACTAGGCCTGAATTCAAGATAGTTTATTTCTCTTTCTCCCCTGACTAATAATAGAAATTGGAAATGTAATTAGCTTTTCCAAGCTTTCATTTTATCATCTGTAAAATGGAGATAATTACAGTGACTATCTCACAGGGATATTTCAAGAATTAAATGAGATACCACATGTAAAATTCTCAATACAGTGTCCACCAAAAGCACTCATTGCATAACCTACTTTTTTTTTCCAAAAACTGCTATTTGCTTGAGGAATCCGATATTTGTTAGATGTGTGTATTGTCTTAGATTGGGTTCCTCAGGAAACAGAGACAGTAATGTACATACACAAATTTATTAGAGAGTTTCCACTGAACCAATGCCTTTGGGAAGTGAAAAAAGTAGAATTTTGCAGAGAAGAAAGTTGAATTGCAATACATCAGCAACAAAGACCTCAAATCCAAGAGTTCCTCTGGAGGCGGAATTGCCCTCCATAGCTGTACCTTGACCAGTCACTGGATGTGGACTGCCCTCCATATAACCTTCAAGGAGGTTGCTCTCTTTAGCTGAGGGACAATTACAAAAATCAACTCAGCTGAGAACCATCAGCTACTAAGACTACCAACGTCTAGTGCCCCGGTACTTTGGGAGAGACTGGGACACCACACCACAGCATCCACTACAGTTTCCCCTTACACTTCTTAGATTTACTTTCTTCATATAATAAGTTCTTGGAACAGAGCTTCCAGGATTCTGGGTGATCTCTTTTCCCGAACAAATTTATAAGAGGAAGATTAATGGAACTAATAACTATAGCCACCATCTCTGCAGTTGATTTCAGAGTTTTCATTAATATTCATTATCTCTCCACTCTATTACCCATTCTATATTTCACTCATCCTTAGCCAGCACCTCTTCAGGTTTAGGAAGATCATATGGTTGGATGACCAGAGCATCAACCCTCTTCAGCTGTGGCTATTGCACATGGCCATTTACATCAAGAGTGAGAAGAAGAGTACCAAGAGACATACCCATGTGGATCACCTGAGTGCCAAACATGTTTTCTCCTCTCCCATTGTGTAACAGCTACCTCCTTCTGATGATGAGGGACAATTACCCATCCATGATAACAACTCCTTTCTTGCCCACTGGTCTCTTGTTATGAGGATCTCAAAGTGATCAGGCAGCAGCTGTAGCTTAAAACATAAAGGAATCCTTGCAGTGTTCCCTGATGGACATGTTCCCATTCTGGTAAGCAGGATCTTTAAAGCCTCAGGGCAAAGAGGTAGCAAGTAAAAATTTCTTAAATGGATCACTGGGAATGATGACAAGCACTGACACTCTTACTTCTACCCACTGGTTTCTAGACTCATGTATTTGACCCATGAATAACATAGTAACATATAATGGTCATTGTCTCCAAGTCACTGGTCAGTCTTCTTGAAAGATAGGGCCATACTGGGGGCTCAGCTTTGGCCTTGTGGCTGGCACGTTGGGCAGTTGGCAGAAATGGTAGCTAGATGAAGTTCAATAAGTGGAAGCTGTGGTCTTTAGCTCACCATGGGGTCATAGATATCAGGAGAGAGAGATACTATTTGACAGCAATGGATGACATGAGGGTCTGGCACATGAAGCTGAGTTGTGCCATCTGGTTTTGTTCATGCCTGATGCCAGATTTACCACTTCCTTCTCATTATGGATTTCTATCAGGTCCACCCAATCTTATGATTTGATGGATCTGACAGAACTCAGGTCATGAGGAGCAATTCTGGCTACCTGGGACACTTGGTATCCCTTGATCAGGTACTCTGTTTCCACCAGGGCACTATAGCATATCAAGGCCTGCTTTTAGAGATTAATTCTCCACTGCAGAAACCACATCCTTGCTCTGGAGCCCTAGGGAACTATGTTATAATTCTCTCCTGTTCAGGCTTGTCACAAACTCTACCCAACACCTTTCATTGCCATAGGGTGTATAGGTTCATATGGCCCAAGCACCAGAGCATTTGAATCACAGCCTGCACCTGCTACAGAGCCCTTTCCTACTCTGAGCCTACCTCAAACTGACAGCCTTTCACGTCACCCGGAAAATGACGTATCATCCCTGCAAAATCTGAGAGGGAAAAAAAATGGCATGCAATATGTTTCTTCCACAGGAAACACAGAGTCCACAAGATAGTGCTCAAGAGGTCTATCTTGGATTGTTCTCCCTTATTAATTATGGGAAATGAGAGGTACGATCATTTGTTTTCTATTTTGGAAGGGATTTCATGGTATGCCACAAGCCACTGGACTCTTTCTTTGATTTGGCAGAGCTCTATGGGTGATAAAAAATTAGGTTATATTTTTCACCTTCAGTAGTTTATGTGTCTTATCAAAGCCTCCAGAGTATTTGTCATTTCATACTCATCTGAATATAATAACATCGTTACAGTGGGCCAATGTGATACTCCATGACAAAGCCACATGAACCAGTTTCTCTACACTATACTATTACAGAAAGGAGGAGAATGAACATAGCCCTGAAATAAGATAGTAAATGTATATTGTGTATATACCATTTTTCATCCAAAGTGGATGTGAACTGGTTTATGATTTTCCTTCTTGATAGGGATGGAAGGAATGCATTTGCCAGTGGCTGCATACCATGTATCTGAGACTATGTTAACTTGCTTGAAGAAACTACCACATTCTGACATAGCTATGATAGGTCACTGTCATTTGCCAGAATCTGTCTCATTTTCATAGGGGCCAAAATGGTAAATTAAATGATCATCTAATGTGGACTACCACCCCGATGGGTCCACATCCTTTACAAACAATGCACCCTTTACAATGTTAAGGGTGGCACTAATTTTTGCCATTTATTTATTTTATCATAAATATTGCAATTTTTTATTTACTCTCTTGGCTTGTGAGGTATTTCAGAGGTTCTCACTTGGCCATTCCCACTACCCTCACCCCACAGGCCATGAAATCAATGTGGAGGTTTTGTCAACTCCAAACTCTATGCACCCTATTATATATTCAGGCCCAGAGAAATGAATACCAGGTAGCTGTTCATGAGAGAACCTGGGCCACGTGCTGCCACAATGGGGACCATGATGACACTTTAGGTTCCCAGGTACCTGTATCAACTCAGATCCTTGATACATTTGAGTGTCTCCTTTTCTCCAGTGGCATCCAAGTAAATGGCCATATACCCACTTGGGAAAGTAGTGGGAAAATTATGATTATATATAATTGCTATGGTGTTGTAGGCTCTTTCTTTCTGGGGAACTGGCCTCTCCTTTAGTAAATTTTTCCTGGCCCAGGAAACTGGCCATGAGGTCATGACTTCTTATTGAAACACTCAGCTTCAGTCTCCTGATCTTCATTTGTTTTCATTGTATAGATTGAATAATATCTTGTTGGCTGTCCCTTTATCTTGTCTCTCTAGGAAGACTGCATTCTTATAACTATCTTGATAGTTCCTGGTGGAACAGACTCCCCAGCTGCCACTACAACTTTGCCACTTATTATGATAATTGTGCCTACCGTGCTACTGACAGCTAAGCACTGCCGCTTGGCTTCTATAATTTCAAGACCTTATCATCCTCTTTATTCTCAAAGAGCCAAATTCTGCAACACCATCCTTTACCATCAATCCTAGCCTCTGGAAATCAGCTACCACTGAGCTCCCCAACAAATCTGATCATCCTTTCACCAGTGAATTCTTCATCAGTTTGATAAAAAGAGTGTTTCCTAGGCTCTCCCATGGAACAGAATCGATGGGTGGGTTACACACTATATTCAATCTAGTGTGCCAAATTCTCTGAGCCTCTTGATAGCTACTACTACAATCTTTCCCAGAAGCCCTGGCATTTCTAGTTTATTTAGGATGCCTAACACTTTCTCCAAGCTTCCAGTATCATGCCAACCTAGGAGCACATTAATATCATCTCCTAAGGTCCTTGCCAGTTTGTTAAATCACAGATTGTAAGTTTCTTCCATACTGATAAGTTCTCCCTTACCCAGCTTTATATTTCACTTTGTACCCCGATCCAGCATCTCAGATCCAGTCCATACATGTCCCAGCTCATGCAAGGTGTTAGGTTTGTCCCACAACCTAACCTTCAACCATTTTTATCAGGCTAGAACTTTCCTGGCCAACTTATGTTGTGATTTAACCCTAGTTATTAGTTTGGTGATCAGAATGGGAGGGGATGGTAGCCCCAGAGTAGGATGCATGTGCCTTGCAAGACAAAGTCTTCTGTATTATCCTCAACTGACGGTAGAACATTAGCCTTTAGTGGAAAGGAATGGATCACTTCTGTGGGCCTAGAAAGCCCACAGGGATCTGGAGATTTAAGAGTTTCAAGTGCATTAACTCAGATGTCCTCATTCCAAGTCTGGAAAGGGTCCTGACCATGCAGAGCAGATTTGCTGAGGCTGAAAATTCAACCTCCTCTGGAACTCTGCCATACATATAATTAAGTCCTGGGCATAAGCCCCAGCTTCTTTTATCCTTTGGCTGCAGTACACTCCTTATATGCTAAAAGGAGGCCTTCCACTGTTCACACTTAGCCTTTAATTGGTGATCAATCATCCCCACCCACTATTATCTTTTATAACACATAGAGTGCCCCCCAAAATTCCAAAGTCTTTATCATTACTAACCTCCCAAACTTCCAAAACATCTCAGGTACAGCCACCCCCAAGACTTTCCACCAGTACCTGATTTCAGTTCACCACTGGTGAAAGTTTTAACAACCACATCACGTCGTGCAGGAAGCTATCCATGTTCCACTTTCCACCACTGATTGGGTCTTCACTGCTAACTCCAGGGGCCCGTTTTAGAATGTGCCCTCTCATACAACTCAGTTCAACAGCATCAACAGTCCAGGAACAGACTCTGAGATGAATATTTGCTTGCAGGAAGCCTATTGGGGAGTGTCCTTGGGACCAACATCGATGGTAGGTACAAGAAGGAAAGTTGGGCAGACAGAGGAGCTGTAGTGCGATGTAATCATAGCAACAGTCTCAGCCAATCTATGATGAGCTCCAGAGCTGGAATGGCCCATCAGAGTTGTACTATGATGAGATAAGAGGCCAATAATTTTATATCCCTGTAGTAACCAGTCATTGGCTATGGGCTGCCTCTGGGAAGGGGCTTGAGCTTGGGAACAGCAGTTTTTCTCAGCTGAGGACAATTCCCAGAGAGCAACTCAGCTGCAAGTTTTCAGCTCCCAACACTTGCTGCAACTGGGGAAATGAGTGCATCGATTCTGAAGGGGGATTTAGATGGCACCACAGCACCCAACACATATAATCCTGCCATCATAGGCAGAACAATGCCTCCCAACCCCCGGCAAGATGTTCACATGCTAATCCCCAGAAGTTGTGCCATACATGGCAAAAAGGACTCTGTGATTAAGGTTAAAGACCTTGAGATGCAGAGATTATCATGAACTATCTGGCTGGACCCAACTTAATCATATGCATCCTTAAAAAAACCTTTCCTGGCTGAGGTTAGTGTTGAGGGGAGATGTGACTACAGAATTGTAGTCAGAAAGATGTAAAGTTGCTAACTTGGAAGATGGAGGAAGGGGCCACAAGCCAAAGAATGTGGGCAGCCTCTAGAAGCTGGAAAAAGTCAAGCAAATAGGTTCTTTTCTAGAGCCTACCAAAGGGAATGCAGCCCTGTGGACACTTTGGCTTTATCCCAGTGGTACCTGTGTTGAACTTCTAACCCACAGAATTTTAAGATAATACCTTCGTGTTATTTTACACCATGACATTTGTGGTGTTTTATTTCAGCAGCATTAGAAAACCTGCTTTGATGGAGAAGGATACCTGTTTATCAGTTTTTGCATAAACAGCTCGAGTGTAGAAGTATTTGCTTATCAGCAGTTTGGAGAACTACTTTTTATTTTATCTCTTACTCCTGTTATCTGATATCTGTATCATGGCAAACAGCCCTAAATATAAGAGATGACTGGAAATACCTTCCCCTAACCCAATCCTAAACTATTTAGGGCTCTTGCATAGCCTCTTCTCTAGGCCCAAGCACCATGTTTTCATCTTGAGAGAGTGTACCCCCGACGATCTGTCTTTGGGTCTAATTTTAGCCACTGAAGACCAGCATATGAAAGGTTGGATGCTAATCATCAGGAAATTCAATCATTTTTAATTTTTCAAGGAAAAATTAGAATGGTAGTGGGATCAAGGATTTAAGCTCACTGTTTATACTCCTAGAGCAGTTTCCCAACCTCAGCACTACTGGCATTTTGGCTAGACATGAATTTGTGTGGAGACCTGCTCTGTGCACTGATAGCATGTCTAGCAGCATCAATAGCTTCTAGTCATGAGACACCAGCTGCAGTCCCCCAGTCCATCTCCTCTCTCCCCAGTTATGATAATCAAAAATATCTCCAGGCATTGTCAAATGTCTCCTGGGGGACAAATCATTCCCATTCCCCTTCACTTGGGAACGATCGCCCTACAGAGAGAGAATTTTAGAATATAGACCTATAAAGCCTTTAGAAATTATTCAATCCTGCAATCTAACTTTTAAAAAAAAATACTTCTCAAAGACATTATGCGACTTGCCCAAGTTCAACTACTTGGTGGCACCGGCAATGGCCATATACAAATGTGTCATCTCCCTGGGCCACTAGACTAGATCATCTGAAAACTAAACGTTCTCTAAGAGTGTTAATGGGTTTCCAGAGTTTCATTCACATATGCAGGCTAGTCAAATAAAACACAGCAAGTTGACCTAGTTTCCTTATCCTTCCATGTTTTTTAAGGTTACACTTTTTAGAACTTTTGTGGGTAAAATTACTTCTAATAGTGGTTGTCAGGAAAGCATTTCTGCTAATTAGCAGTAGTGACATGACAGAGATATACGGAGGCAAATAGGTAACTCCCACAACACCAACCTTTTTTCTTTTCCTTGAGCTGAAACTCCTTGCACAGGGAAATAGGGGCTGAGAAACCCCTCCTTCCTGATCAAGGAGGTCATTCCACAAACTTCCTCAGAGATTCCACCATCAATAAACCATCAGTTGCCCGGCTGCCGGTGGGTGTTGGTTTGTTTTGTTAATTTGCAGTTCTATTTTCACTGAACACAAAAGCAAGATCAATAGCAGCCGTGGAGATTTCCAGGTTGCTCCAATCTCAATTCTTACTTGTATTTGAAAGCATAACAATGCCAATAGAATTAATTAAATTGCTGTCACTGTTTCTCTCTCATCCGTCCCTCACTCCCACGCTCCTGTGTTAACTTAACACACATTGAGATCAGCGAAGTACACATTTACA
The DNA here is from genome assembly GCA_004363605.1 of Indri indri. Lineage (NCBI taxonomy): Eukaryota > Metazoa > Chordata > Mammalia > Primates > Indriidae > Indri > Indri indri. Next base: position 11,292 of record RJWJ010010866.1, on the reverse strand, counting down.
TAGGCTCCCACCTACACTTGAAAGAAAATATGCTAATTTTTTCATTTGTATCTTTTATCTGTGGTTTTGAATCACTTGAAAGCATATTTAAAGAATACAAGGATTGGGAGACAGATAGGTTTTCTCAAAATGCTAAACATCGAGCACCCTGAGGAGTCCTCATCAGTCCTCTGAAAACACTGGGCTCTACTAAATCATTAATCAACAACCTAATCCAATTTTGATCTATAATTCAAGAGGAGTAGGATGCTATATCCTATTCAATTTATTTGGTGTAGCTAACCTAAAACCAGGAAGGGACTTCGAACCCCCTGGGGAAGGACAGATTTGCATTGTATTAAGACAGGGTTCCTGTCTGTTTCACTTTCCCAGCTTAGCTAGAGGGAGGCATTAGGCTAGTCTCTGCCTGTTAGACTGGCCTGAAGAGCTGGAAAACAGGAGGAAATCACATGTATTAAGTGCCTGGCACCCAGCAGAGGCTTAATTATAATTTCCTTCCTCCTCACTCCCTGTTCACAAACAGACCCAAATGAAAGTGCAATGCTTGCACCAAAGATGCTGTGTGTGTCGTCATGGGGTTGTCGAAACTCATTTGAGTGTAGCCCTAGCCCCATCCTAAAACTTGGTCCCAGTGTTTCCATTTAAAACTTCCTCGAACTGTGATCTATTCAGGACTCCCTCCAACTCTCCGTGGGTACCATGGATATTGGCAGGGGAGTGTAGACTTTCCTTTTGGCCATGGCTAGTTTTCATAGACAGAGCTCTGGGCTTTGCACTAAGACCTGTAATATGTCAAATATTAACACAATATCTCAGCCACTATCTCACAGGTTTATCACCAGGACACCTCTGAATGGCAGAGGTTCGACCAGGAGTGGGATATTCCATGGCCTCAAAGAGTAATGCAACCCCTTCTCTTTATTGTGACCTGACTTCTGCCCTGAAACCCAGGGTACAGGATTTCACAGCACAGACTCTACATGCAAAGAGTAAGACTGCTACCATACCCCTCAACAATCATTCACCTCCCACGTCTGTGAAGTAGACTGATAATTATATCTAATACATATTGATCCTTGACAATATGGCTGGCATTATGGTAAATGCCTTTCAAATTTCTTGGCATTTGATGCTCACAACACTCCTATGAAATAGGTACTATTATTGTTCTCATTTTAAAAGGAGGAAACTTAGGCCATATTTGCCTAAGGGCTAACAAATTATCCAAAGTTCTTTGTTTCAAGCACCATAAACATTGAGAGTATCAGAACCAAAGAGGTTTTGTAGACCCATCTTGATGAAGCTGGAAAGAACTGTAGAGATTAGGTAACCAAGAGGGCTCTAGCTACATTTTACAGTTTAGGAAGTGAGGTCCGTGCTGTATCCATGGCCAGAGAGATGGGAATATGTAAAACAGAACCCATCCATCCTCTCATTTCCAGTCCCTGTGACCCAGGGCTGTGTCTACTGCACCACTCCGGCTGTCTGTAGCAGACACTGGTCCGTCTTCTAGCTCTAGCCTCCAGCCCATTCCACGTGGCTGCCTGTGTTCTCAGAATCGTTGCCATGAGTGTGGCCTGGGGATGGTGGGCAGGTCTCTGTTGCCTTTGAGTCTTCTCATGGTACGGAAAAAGAAGTCAGAAGATCTGAGTTCAGAATGGAAAACTGCCCCAGATAAATAGGATTAGCAATGAAAAGGAGCTTTGAAAAAATAAAACATCTCTACAAATGATGTTATGAATGGGTGCAAAGATATAATTAGATAGAAGAAATTAGCCCTAGTGTTTGATAGATCAGTAGGGTGACTATAGTTAACAATAGTCTATTATACATTTCAAAATAACTAGAAGAGAGTAATTCAAATATTCCTAGCATAAAAAAGACAAATATTTAAGGTGATGGATATCCCAATTGCCCTGATTTGTTCTTTACATATTATATTATTGTATTAAAATATCACATGTACCCCCAAAATATGTACATCTGTTATGTATCAATGAAAATAAAATAATAAAATAAAATATCTGTACAAATGATGTTATCTTTCACCCATGGAGACTTAAATTGTCCAACAGAGCTTTCCAGGACTCTGATTTGGAACAATGCCACATGTACTTAGCAACCACCACAGGTCCCCAGATCTTTTTTTTTTTTCTTTTTTAGTGGGTTTCCATTTTTATAAAGTATAAAAGAAATACAGATATATCTATAGATACATATATATACCACTGTTCTTTTATTAAAGGACATCTCTTTTTTTTACATATTTATATCTTTAATATCCTTCTTTCATACAGCTTTTATGCTATACAGGTTGAGTATCTTTGAGACCTGTGTTTCAGATTTTTTTGGATTTTGGAATATTTGCATAAGAATTCTAGAAGAAAATGTTGGAAAAACTCTTATAGACATTGGCCTAGGGAAAGAATTTACGAAGACGATCCCAGATCCTCTTTCAGTCTGAAGACCAAGGATCAGTACTGGAAAAATCCTCTCCTCCCTCTGTCTTTTTCTGTCTTTTATGGTTGGACAATTGGGCTTTTACTGTCACCAAATTGGGGAGAGATCCCCACTCCCTCCATGGGAACAAAAGCAGCAAAAGGACAAATAATGAAACTGCCTTTCACACGACAAGCTTCACATTTCACTTTTCTTTCCTCTTTCTCCACATTTTGCTTCATCTGGGAAGAAAACCTATTTCTAAAAGCACCGACCCCCCTTTCTGTCAGGGAGCATGGCGGGATTGATAAATAAAGGCAGTCATCTTAATGGGGGTGCTGTCAGCAAACTCCTTCTTTTAAACAAATAAATGTGAGAAATGAGGACATTCCAGAGGCCCCTGTGTTCTAGAAGAGAAAAAAAACAAAAGATTCATTTCCACAGCATTATTGGACTGGACTTGGCCCAAATGAACCTCCCTCGTTATTGGAAAGTCTGGTTAATTAGCATATCAGAACTAATCTGGTCCCTTCCCCCAGAAAGCTCTGGAAACCACCGTCACAGGCCTCTGGGCTGCTCCTTGCCTTAGCACCCTTGCTGGTCCTCCCCGATTCCCAGCAGTTTTCTGCTGAGCTCTGGGTGTCACTGTCTGTCTGAACACATCTGGCTACCACCGATTTGCTAGGTTTAAATAAGAATCAGACCGCTCTCATTTATCTCCATGCAGACAGTGCAATTTGTCAAACTCCAAAATGCCCCACGGTGTAAAGGATTTGGGGAAAGAGGAGGATTGAGTGAGAAACAAGAGACGGGGGGTGTCGGATGAGCCTTTGAAGAAAACCGGTTTGATCAATCAACTGTAAGCCTTCCCTGGCGCCCTTCTCCACCTGTAACAAAGTAGCCCAGAGGAGGAGGCAGGCCGCTGAATCTCCTCCGGGTGAAATCTCAGCTGTAACGAGGAACATTTCAATTCATGACCAAACTGAATGTCCTGTGCTTCTCAGAGTGTGACTTAAAAGAGCAGAGACCCAGCTCCAGTCTGAGCATCTGACCTGGTAAGACCGGGATCTTCGCTCCACGCATGGGCAACCTCCAGGGTAACCAACATATACTTAATCACTGAATGCCATTTGCCAATCCGCTATGCATGAGATGCACTCTTAGGACTCAATGTCTTGGTTCATATTGTCATGTCCAAGAAAGTCCATCCCCCTTCAACTATGTGCTACGACATAGCTTTTAAGATTTCAAGTTGTTTATGGGCTGTGTGGGAGAATTTAACTAAAGGCTCATCAAACTTATTTCTTCTGCTGCTAGCTAAACTACATTTCCAAGGTTCTCTTGTAGTTAGGAAGGGCCATATGACAGGACTCTGGCCAAAGGGATATGAGCAGGAGTGCTTCCTGTCACTTCTAAGCCCGGCTCGTAAAACATCATATGCAAACCTCCTTGCCTTTCCCTTCCTTTGCCTTCCAGCCAGATGCAAAACATCCAGGGGTGGACTTCAAGACCCTGAAAAATACTTGAGTCCCTAGAGAGAAGAAACGTGGGCTCATGAATGTGATTGTATAAAACTGAGCTTCTCTACCAACCTGCAATGGACCATGACATGCACAAAAAAATAAAATAAAATAGGACTTTATTAAGTTAATCCACTGAGATTTGGGAGTTGCTTGTGAGGGCATTTAGGCTTCCCTGATGAGTACAAACTGGAAGGAGAAATACCTGTGTTAACTGTATTGCACTGTCATTAGCTCGAAGGTGCCAAACCTTAAGTCATTTTTATATCCCAGCCTCTGATCCAAAGCATACCACACAATTATCTGGAGAGGGATAAGGCAAGATGGAGAATAAGGAAACAACTATAAAATAAGGTAACGTGTTCCTGTAGGTCATATGGCAAAATTAAATTAGCTCTATAGTGGAGGTAAAAAGTACAGTGAAAAAAGGCAACATAGAACAATTATTTATGACCAGGAGAATCTGGAAACTCTTCTTGGAGGAGGTACAACAGATAAGTAGATTTTCCATAGTTTAAGTGACGGGAAGGACATTCAAGGAACCGGCACTTGGCAAGTAAAGTAAAACTGATTTGAGTTGTGTCACTGCTCTGAGAATGGCAAGCGGTCAGCCTGGGGAACAATTCAAAGTTTCTAAAAGAAGCAGCATGATCTTTGCTAGAGTTTTAGAAAATTAACTCTGGCAATAATATGAAAAATGGATTCAAGAAACAGAAGATTGGAGTTAGAGACCAGCTAAGAGGCTATTGCAATGATGGATGGTGAAGGGTCCTCCCAGAGACCCCAGCGGACTCTGAATGGCCTTAATGGTGGGAAATTAGATTGACAAAGACATTTGGATTAGCCAGTGAATTGCCACAGCATGCTAGGCACAATAAAAATCTACCATGCAAATGTAGGTAAAGCTTAGTGGTGGTTAGGAAAATTTTAAAATCGAATCCTGACTATATATTTCAATTCGTCATGAAGGATTTTTATGGGAGGGCATTGCACATTGTAGCATGAAAGAATCTTTGCCTTCCCGTTAGCATTAATATTAGTCTCCTTTGGGTACCAGCTGACAGTGACCAATAGAAAAGTACACAAAACCAGGTTACCTACTACAGTATCAGTAAAGCTGAAAATGAGCAAATTAATGGAAGAAGGCAACTAGATCAGGGAAATGCAACCCTATAAGACGCTCTCCAGCTTCAAACCTTCCCAGAGCTCCCTATTACCTTCCTGTTACCTATTACACTGATACTTTTCAGGTGGTGATTCTTGGATCACCTGCATCCAAATAACCTGAAATGCAGGCTAAAAAGACATATTCTCAAGTCTCATTCATACCCATTGAATTGGCATCTTGGAAGGTTAAATCTTAGGGATTTGCATTTTAAACACTCCCACACCCTCATAATCTTTAACCACATGAAAGTTTGAGAACCACTAGCCTAAAAAATAAACTCGTGCTTTTCAGAATGATGCTTATAAACATTTTTATAAACTTGCCCAGACTGCCTTACTTCTCATCATTCTTTCTCTTTGGTCCTGTGTGCTAGGAGAGCATGAAAAACTATTTTTGAACATAGCAAACTTTCCCCCAACCTCAAGATTCTGTATATATATAGTTTCCTCTGTCTGGATAGCTTCCTCCCTAACCATTTTGCAAAATTTCATTCATCTCAATAAATGGCAGCTGCTATTGCTATTCTTTGTAAAACACTTAGAAATGAGGCTTTCACTGAATCTTAGCTGTGAGTGTGTGGCCATGCCTTTGTGAACTCCATCTCTGAGTTGTGAGTAGGGAATGGGATTGCGTGAGTTAGGCCTGAGTTTCCCATGGTCGAGTGGACTCAACCACGGAGCACCATTCCTGACTTTGAAAACTCCCCCATTCCCAGGAGGCATGAAATGGGTTCAACTGCACATGTCAGGCTTTCAGTGAATGTTTGAATAAACGATTAGACCAGAATAATGGTCTTGATCCCCCATTTCATTTTGGCTAGTTTAAACAGTTTTTATGCCCATTCAAATTATGGCCAATTTAGTTAACTGCCCAAACTGTTTAAATGTTTTGAACACTAAACAATGGGTTGATTGAAAACATGTTTCACTCTTCAACTACATGGTATTGCTGTATAGAGCATGGCCTGATAGAACACAAGACCGGATTCCTTTCTTTTGCAGAGCAGCCAATCCAGGTGAAGCAGAGATCTTATGGACATTTCCAAATAGACCTAGATTATTTGTACAGGTGGAACCTAGCCCATCCTGCTCCCAGCCTAGGCAAGCGGGTGAGGCTACGGGGAAGAGCACTGTGTGTGTGTGTCTCCGTGGCTAAGCCACAGTACTTAACCAGGCAAATGTGGGAGGAGCCAAGAGTTAAGGAAGGCTGCCCTTCCTTAGAGGATGCTGTTCAGGGGCAAATTCTCTGTAGCACAGACTCCTGTTGGCATCACAATATTTTAAATATAATTGCTAAATGGAAAAATGTGTCTTTGCCACATGGCCTTTATTTCTCCCTCTGGCTACGGCTTTCCCGAAGTCCTCTGACTGCCCACCAAGCTCTGCATCACCTAACACTAACTTACATTCAAAATTATCTTTGATCCACTGTTCAATGACTATACAGAACAAAAATTAACCTTTGACTTATGCTCAACAGTAAAAGCACATATTCCTTTAATCCCACAGATTTCAGGAGACAATCTGATCAGGATATTTGTAACTTAAAGCTTTCCCATGCGTGGTCCTCTCTACCCATATTGCCGTCTTCCTCTTGCACGTATAGGTCGTTCTCGTCTCCCCGTCTCAGCTTAAATATCAGCATCTCATTCCACCTTCCCTGCCCACCCTGTGGTCACATCATCCTGTTTATTTCCCAGCACTCCACCATTATTCATTTGTTCATTGTGTTTGTTTGTTCCTTATCCCTGTCAGCATGTAATAAGCTCTACGAGAAGAGGGACTGTGCCTGTATTGTTGACTGTTCCGTTCACAGCTGCTAATACAAATGCCTGGCACATCGAAGGCACTTAGTAAATATTTGTTGAGTGAATGGATGATCAACATAATCATCTCGAGAAGGGTTTATATTTTGGGAAGAGTAGCTCCTTAACAACCCGGACCAAGGGACGGTTAATGAGCAAACAAAATGACTCCCTTTTCACCTGTGCCTTTTGCTATTGCACCTACACTGAACATTTGTACAACTGCTTTCGGTTCATGGTGTTCACTGCCACAAACATATATATATTGATAACACACACACACACATAGAGGCAAAGTCGGTTCTGTTATGTAGCACTCAGACAAAGTGCATCAGACAGATGTGGTGATGTCTACCCAGTGGGCAGTTGGACTAACTGTCCATCCTAGTTTAATCACGGAGTGACCCAGTGGATCACAGAGCTGGCTGAAATGACTGCTGTGGCCCACATACACATCACATAAGTGGACATACAGGCAAAAAAGTAATGAGTTGAAAAATCCCTTCATTTACGTTCTCAGTATTCTGCCTATAGAGCGTTTACTATCATTCGACCTTGATTATACAAAGTAAAATATTAACGAACTCACTCAACACTAATGTCGATAATGATAACGAACGCCTCTGTAGCCTGCTTAGTGCCTGGAGAACAGAATGCTATCAACATAATTTCTTACTTTTTTGCTTTATGATTATCGGTGGTAGCTGGCATTAAATTGTAACTACTCAGCTTCAAGACAGCATCAAAAAGCACCGGCCCTCAACAAGAGTTGTCTTAAGGATAAAGAAATGCTGGATTCCTGTGATGAACAATCCCCGAAATAGGATAAACCTGCTCCCTTCACCTTGCTCCATGCACACAACACTGTTCAGGATACAGGAACTAAGCATATTAGGGAAGTATAAAACCATGCCTACCAATGACAAATCCCAAAGCTACTGTCTTCTGCAAGGCTAGAAACTACCACACTGTAAGGGGAATAAACAGCCACAATTCACAGACAGACGAAGAGCAGATCTGAACCAAACAGCTCAGAAAAACAGAACAATAAACGACAGAAGGTGAGGTGGGGAGAAGAGGAAACAGTGATAATCTTTATCTCCAGTGAACAAAAAGAGCTTCCTAAAGATGACAGAAAAAAAAAAAAAAGAGTATCTATAACCAGTCTAAAAAAAGAAAAGCGCACAGCCTTTCTCCAGGGCAATCCTTGCAGAGCCCATCCCAGAATTCACTCAACACCCTCCAGACATCCGCAGGGCCTTTGGTGTTGACCTGGATCTGAGGCTGTCCTCGGAAGCGGTGGCTCTGACAGTGTGGCTGCAATGGTAGCTGTGGAAGCAGCAGTGGTAGCAGCGGCACCAGGGAACTTGTTTGACATGCAATTTCTCAGCCCCTACCCTAGACCTGCGCCTAGGCTGCTGAATCAGAAACCGACCAGCAATCTGTTTCGAAGAGGCCTGCAGGTGATTCTGCAAGAGCTGGAATGGGGAAAGCACTGCTCTGAGCCATCGGCGGGGAGGGGGAACCTGCTCCTCCAGGGGCATAACTCACAGAGCCATGTCATTCTCTTAACATCTCAGACGGCCCTTATTATGCCCCTGAATTCACACCCCACCAAGTTCGTGTGCTGAAGTCCTAGACCCCAGTGCCACAGGATGTGACCGTATTTGTAGATAGGGCCTTTAAAGAGGTAACTAAGTTAAAAGGACCTGTCAAGGTGGGCCCTAATCCAATATGACTAGTGTCCTTATAGAAAGAGATGAGGGCACGACAGAGACACTAGGATGCATTTGCACAGGGAAAAGGCCAAGTGGAGACCCAGTGAGAAGGCAGCCACCTGCAAGCCAAGGAGAGAGGACTCAGGAGAAGCCAACCCTGTCAATGTCTTGATCTTGGACTTCTAGTCTTCACGACTGTCGGAAAATACATTTCTGTTGTTTAAGCCACCCAGACTGCGGTATTTTGTTATGACAGCCCCAGCACACTGATATAGCCCTCTTCTCCTCACATCCTTCCAAACTCAGCAAAGATCTCACTGCATGCTCCTATAGGTTGCTTTGAGGACTTTTCATCCCCATGTTTAGTACATTGTATGACCATAACCTCAATTCTGCTTTCTCTTTCCTGCAAGACTGTCTCACTCATCTTTGATTCCCCAATGCATGTGCGTGCCTAGCTCAGAGTAACCACTCAACTTATACAATGAGGAATAATAGTGGCTTGGAGAATTACTAAGCCAGGTTGCATGATCTTCCTATGGATCCTCATTTATGCAACAGGCTGTCTGTGATGGTAAACTTCATAGACCCGCAAAGTGCCTTTGAGATGAAGAGGTCAAAGCAATCTTTACCTGTGTTCAACCCTGTTAAAAGAAAACTGAAAGGAAATTCAGCTGAACTTTAACTTTCTATTAGTGACCTTGAACATGTTTCTAAAGCTTTTCCAGCTAGTTTTCTCACAGGTAACGTGAGGATTAAACAGGTGAATGCAGGAAGAATGGAGCAAGATCATTTTGCCAGTGGTTTAGTGCTGTTTCCTGCAAATAACTGACATTTCCAAAGTACTTATTATTAAGGAAAAAGTTTCTTTTTGAAGAAAATAATTTACCTAAAATCCAAGTTATCGCACATCATTTCTTTTCTGAAAGAACGTGAGTTTCACAGGGTTACAAATGTATCTGTTTCCCACTTTTCCATTTCTTTGCTGCTCCTCTCAATTTGTGTCACTTCTACACTCTGTATTCCCTTTCTTTCCTCCCATGTCCTTTGGACTATCTTGCACGGCTCTCCCAATTTTCCAAGTTTGGTTCTTTTTATCCATGTGAGAAAAATAACTTGTTGGTGACTTACAACAATCGGAAAGAGATATTTTAATTCTAAAGAGACACAGGTAATTTTGTGATGCAGGAATAACTATTATTAGCCCAGCAGAAATAAATAAGATAACATACTAGAAAAAAATGTCAAGCTAAGAGTTAAGAGTTGGTCATATATACCCGGCTCTTTCACTAACTGACTATAATTGGACAACTCGTGTTACCTCTTTGAGCTTCCAGTTTCCTTATCTGTAAATGACATGGTGGACTTTTTGTGAAAAGGAACATTAAAAAAAAAAAATTCCTAGTATCTTGGGCTCACATTGAGATCCTGAAGAGCTAGTGGGTAGGGGAAAAGATGAGACAGGAACAATGAGGTGCTTGTAAGTTTCCAGGGCCAGGAAGAGAGTGGATGATAAAAATGGGCTAGGAGACATGAGTGCATTTAGAGTTACTAGGTAAGGTTTCATGATCTACTTTTATATCCTAATCTACACCTAGTGCTTGCCTGTGCAGGTTAAAAATCACAGAACTGGGAAATGCCTTCAAGACAGACAGGCCACTGCAAGTCAGGATTCCAGAAAAAGGAGTCTGGAAGGAAATTTACTGAATCAGGGATACTCAACTTACTCTATATTATCAGATGCATTTATCCTCAGTGTGTCTGTGCAATCATCAACTTCACATTTTTAGGCTTTTGCAATCATTGGGTCTTACTCTTAATGGTTACCATCTTTGTACTTTTCTCCAGTAAGAGAAATTAGCATTCTCTCATGAACTGTAAACGTTAAATTGCTAATGACCTCCCTGGGGTTTTCTTCGTATGATGATGCCTTCAATGAGTCATCATAGTTTAGTGTATTAAGATATCACACTTCATACTCTTAAGCATTATAATTTCCCTGAGGCTTGATCAAAAAAAAATTAGGTGTATTTTTAAACAATTTGGTGAAATCTTAGATAAACACTAATCAAGTGGCCAGTCCTGAAGAAATGCCTTTTCTCTCTTTCTTTCTTTTCTTTTTCTTTTTTTTTAGGAATTAACATCACAAGCAGAAACTAACAACTCTTGGAAAACTTAAAATTTTATAGCAAATAAACTAAATGTCTCAAGTCTTTGGAAAAAAATGCAAATTACAAAAATAATTTTGAAGAACTTGCATCTGTTAATTACCATCAGCAAGGGACATAAAGCATGCAATTTCACACTTTGTCAGACTAGTTCCAGGTAGAGAGAGCATCATGGAATCTAATGTTTATTCTATTGGAAAAGTAAAAATATAATTTGCAAAAAGCCAGTGGAAATAACTTCCCTTTTTCTCTGCAATTTTATGGAGCCTAGGGAGCCAAGATATACTGAAAGAGGCAGCAGTGAACAAAAAAAAAAAAAACAAACAAACAAATTATAGCACGTGATCAGGGAATATAGGGATGCTTATTTGCCTACAGTTTCAAAACCACAACTCTGCTATGTTTGAAATCCCCGTGAGACCAAACTTCTAACTATACATTCTAGTTTGGGAAAAAACTTTAGAAGAATCTAGAG
>RJWJ010010865.1:0-45836 GCA_004363605.1 Indri indri | reverse complement strand
TGTGATGTTTCTTTAAAACTTGTACTTTATAACATACCTCAAAGATTACCGAAGTAAGTTGGTTTACAAATTAATAATAAATATCTATGGATGCAGAATTCAGTTTATAAAACTTGAGCCTGTTATGTAAATTGAGTATCAATAAAACTGAAAATGTCTGAGTTGTAGTTTTTTCTTTTTCTACTTAAAAAAAAAAAAAATGAAACCAGAAAGCCTTCCATAGGGAAAACATGTGCATGGGCCTAAACTCTATTAAAAATTTTGTGCAAAAAATAAAACCCAAAGAGGACTCTCATCTCAGCAATTTCATTTCAAATATGCAGACTAAGGGAACAACAGTAGTAGAGAGGCCTGCTGGTCTAATGCAAAGACTGCTTTCCAGAAATCATGAAAATGGACAAGTTGGATAAATTAACAGATCTGGCAGCAGCGATGGGCCTTTAAGGGAAGGTCCGCGAATTTGGGGGAGGTACTTGGGTAACACGTCGCGGTGGAGATCTCGCCCAACGCCTGTTGCGGGCGTCGGAATTAAGGCTGACTTGCTCACAGTCTCACGTAGTTCGGAAATCCTCCGGGTTCCCCGGTTTTCCGTATTTCCGTCTCCGCACTTCGCCCGCACCCGAGGGCTCAGGAGGCGGCCACGCTGACGCGCCGCCCCCGGGCACAGGCGGGGGCCGGGCCACCGCCTCTAGGGCGGGGCGGGCCGGAGGTGCGCAGCCCGCCCCGTGCTCCCACCTCCCGGACCCGCTCCCGCGAACCGTCCTTCTGGCTTCCCGGCTCCAGGGCCGCGGGCCGGGAGGAGGGGCCTGCCCGTGGGCTCCGCGGGGTGCGTGCGGGCGGGCGGGATCCCCGGGGGCGGGGCACCCGGAAGCGCGCGTGGACCCGCCGCTCCGCGCCCGGCGGGCCGGGGAGCGGCGGGACCGCGCGGGGAGGCGGGCGTGCGGCTCCGGTCGCGGCGGGCTGTGGTCACAGGTGGGCGGCTGTGACGAGGGCGCGGCCGAGCGGAGCCGGGGTCCCTGAGCCTCTAGCCGTCACACCCCGGGCCCCGCGGAGCGGAGATCTGAGACTCGCCCGCGCCCCTGAAGGAGCCAACCCTTCTCCGCTCCGCCTCCGCCTCTTTGGCTGCGGCTGCACCTCCGGCCGGAGGGCAGGTAACTTCCCTCCCAAGGTCATTCTCCTGGCGGGGCGGTGCTCAAGGCCCGCCCACGTCCTCCCGATTGGCAGGGGCGGCAGAGGCGCGCCCCGCGCGGGGCTGGAGAACCCAGGCTGGACGACAGCCCCGAGCGCTGCCCAGGGGCCCGTTGGCATTCCCGGAGCCGGGTCCCGGCCCCAGCAACCGAGTGAGTCCGCGGTGCCGGCGGGCTTACGCTTCGCCTCTCCCCAGCGCCCAGAGTGAGTTTCCACCAGCGCCCAGGCTTGGGGCGGGGACCGCTCGGCTCTCCGCAGCTCGCACCCGCAGGTGAGCGTTACCGCCCGCGCCCCGGCTGTCCTGGGCGCGTGGTCGGTGTCGCTATGGGAACGGCTGGTGCCCAGACGGCGCCTACCCTGGAGAGGAAGGTCTGGTGAAGGGAGCTCGAGCCCCAAGAACCGTGGAGCCCCCTGCCTGGCCAAGCGGAGCCACAAAAGCCTGTGAAAACGGGACCCCCTCCCCCTCTTTCTTCTCATTTTTTGATTGCTCTGGCGTTGGTGGTTAATCAGAGAGAGGCGTGGATGTGTTTACAAGATGTAAGTTGTGTTCTTTCCACCTTTACCTTCTGAGGGCTTCTTACGCCTCATGGTGACAGGTGCAAATCATGACACAGAAGGGCAGCATGAAGCCAGTGAAGAATAAGAAAACTGAAGAACCTGAGTTGGAGCCCCTGTGCTGCTGCGAGTACATAGATCGGAATGGGGAAAAGAACCACCTGGCTGCTTGTTTGTGTGATTGCGAAGATCTGGATGAAGGGTGTGATAGGTAAGAACAGAGTGCTTCCTGCTGCCGCCCCACCTTCCCTTCCGAGAACTGCCGTGTGTACTTTAGCCACCAGAATGCTAGAATTTGCTCTTGATTCTATTTCCAAGCATCTAGAATGAGAGTTGGCTTCTGTGTGAAGTGTGAGGATTTTATAAAGATGAATTACGCAGTAGTGCACAGCCGTCACTGTGCAGCTCAGTTTACCAGGAGATTATCATTTTTCATTTAAAGAGAGAAGATGACAGAGAAAACAGGCAGATAAAAGGATAGTTGGCAAGTTAGTATATAAAAAAGCAAAGGCAAGCCAGTAGAATCTGTAAATTTAAAATGAACACATAGTTCCAGAAAGTTCCTGCATTCTCAGTGGTCTCAGCATTTAGAGACTGACTACTTGGGACTGAGTTGCACCTGGCCACAAAGGGCTTTGGGGATTGAAAGATGATTTTCATGCTGTTGGTACTGGTGTCACCCCTTGCTTCTGGGGAGGATCTCCAGCCAGAAGGCCTGTATCTCCCCTGGATTGACTGTTTTCAGTGTGAGCAGCAACACTGTCTTGATTGATCATATTATATTAATATTTGGCTTTTATTTTCACCGTGATTCCTGTGATGGAAATCACTATCTGAAAAGATAATTTTGTACCAAACAGTAATAACCTTGTTTTTATCCATTTTATAAATAATTACATATTTAAGAATTATTGTCATCTGGAAGGCATAATGTGAGGAGAATAGGGATGTTGGAAACTTGCTTTCCCATTAATAATTACTTCTAGTTAAAAAAAAAAGTCATTGCAGCTGCATATTGCTGACTTAGCGTTTGGTGCATTAATACAGCCATAAAAAGCATCCCCTGAGGCGCCCTGCAGTCTAGTACCAACCTCGACTCCTAAAGACCCCATTACCCCTTTGTAATTCTTCCTTGACAGCGTCTACTGTATAGTCTTTTTTACAGGTATCTTTGAATATAGGTACTTTAGATTTAGTCTAAAATGTGTACTGAGAAAATGGAACACTTTGCACTAATGAATGGAGAAACGATGCTGTTTCCATAACCACCATCACTCAAGAGTGCAGCTCTTCCATTAACCTTGCTAACTCTTCCTCCCTCCCAGCCCTGGGCTGTCCCCCGAGTCCTCTCCTCTGCTCTCTCTATATCCTTCTCTGGAGGTAGGTGTCCAGTGCTTCCACTGTTGCTGCTGCTCTGTATCACCCCCATATGGTTATCTCCGGCTCACTTCCAAGTTCTAGTCCTACTTTTTAAAATTGTCTGTCTAAAATCAAAGTTATCTTTCCTTAAACTCTACCTTTCCTTGCTAGCTTGTCTTAGTTCAGGCTGCAATAATAAAATACCTTAGACTGGGTATCTTATAAACAATATAAATTTATTGCTCACAGTTCCAGAGGCTGAGAAACTCAAGATCAAGGTGCTGGCAGATTTATTGTTTGGTGGGACCTTCCTCATAGATGGTGCCTTCTTGTGTCCTTACACGGTGGCAGGGGTGAACAAGCTCCTTTAGTCCTCTTTTATAACAGTACTGATAGAGTTTCAATGTTTGTCTCCTCCAAATCTCATGCTGAAATTTGATCCCCAGTGTTGGAAGTGGAGCCAAGTGGCAGGTGTTTAGGTCATGGGGACAGATCCCTCATGAATGGCCTGGTGCCCTCCCCTGTATTAGTTCACTGGAGACCTGGTCGTTTAGAGTGTGGCACCTCCTCTGTCTGTCTCTCTCTCCTCTCACCATGTGACACCCCCTGCTCCCCCTTGGCCGTCTGTCTTGATTGGAAGCTCCCTGAAGCCCTCACCAGAAGCAGGTGCTAGCACCATGCTTCTTCTACAGTCTGCAGAACCATGAGCTAAATAAGCCTTTCTTCTTTAAAAATTACCCAGTCTCAGGTATTTTCTTTTAGCAATGCAAACAGACTAACATAGGTACTAATCATGTTCATGAGAGCTCCACTTTCATGATTTAATCATCTCCTAAAGACCCCATTGGGAATTAGGTTTCAAGTTATGAATCTTGTGGGGGGACACTTTTAGACCATAGCATTCCACCCTGGCTCCACCAAATTCCCCAAAATTTATGTCCTTCTCCATATGCAAAATACATTTGTTCCATCCTAATAGCCCCAAAAGTCTTAACTCATTCTGGCATCAACTCAAACGTCTGATGTTCAGAATCTAGTTTGAATATCATCATCTAAATCAGATATGGGTGGGACTAAAGGTATGATTCACCCTGAGGCAAATTCTCCCCCAACCGTGAGCCTGTGAAATCAAACAAGGTATGTGCTTCCAAAATATAATGGTGAGACATGCATAGAATAGACATTCCCATTCAAAAGGGAGCAACAGGAAAGACTACAGGCAAACAACATTAAGTGTTAAAGGCTTGAGAATAATCTTTGACTCCATGTCCCACCTTCTGGACATGCTGGGATGGAGGTTGAGCCCCCAAGGCTCCAGGTGTCCCCACCCCCACAGCTTCACTGGGTACAGCCGATGCTGTAGTTCTCCCAGGCTGGAGTTGCACGCTGGTGGCTCTACCAGTCTAGGGTCTTGGGAGCGACCCTGCCCCCACAGCTCCACTAGGCATCGCCTCAGTGGGGGCTCTCTGTAGCGGCCCCATACTCATGGATCCACTGGGCAGTTTCCTAGTGGGGGCTCTCTGCAGTGGCAGTTCTCTGCCTCAGCCCTGAGGCACTCCAGGGCATCCTTTGAAATCTAGGTGGAGGTAGCCATGCCTCTGCAGCTCTTGCATCCTGTGTGTCTGCAGAGTTGGCACCATATGGATGCTGCTGATGTTGCTCTTCAGAGAGGTGGCCCCTGTGGCCTATACTCTACCTAGGTCCACTGGAGTCACACCTGGAGCTGCCATGGAGCACTGCAGCAAGATGTAGGGAGCAGAGACTTGAGGTGTGCCAAGCAGCAAGCCCTGAGGTCCCATGGGTGCCCTTAGCCCCTCCTGTGAAACCATTCTGCTCCAAGACCTTGGCACTCTGGGCTTGTGATTGGAATGGTAGCCCCAACAAGCTCCTCAGTGCTTCAGGGTTGTTCTTCTGTTGTCTTGATGAATAGCATGGGGCTGATCCTTACTGATCTTTAGCCACAGCCTTGTTCTTCTCTCCCAAACACACTTTCTTGTTTGTTAGTACATAGGCTGAGAAGGCTGAGACTTTCCTGCTTCCCTTCTGATTATGAATTCTGTCTTTAAATCATTTCTCTCTTCTTGAATTTTGCTATAAGCATTCTACAGAAGCCATGCAGCACCCTGAATACTTTGCTTAGAGATTTATTCTGCCACATACTCAATTTTATGGCTCTTGAGTTCTACCTTATATGAAACACTAGGACACAAACACAATTCCATCTAGTTCCTGGCCACTTTAAAACAAGGATGGCCTTTCCTCCAGTTTCCAATAGCATGCTCCTCATTTCCATCTGCGATCTCATCAGAATGGCCTTTACTGTTTGTATTTCTACCAACATTCTGCTCATGACCTCTTAGGTAATCTCAAAGATTGAGGCTTTCTCCCTACAGCCCTCTTCTTCTGAGCGCTTACCAGAATCGCCCTTTATGGCTCATTCACAATGGTATAGGTTTTTTCCCAGCATGTATTTCAAAACTCTCAGCCCCTTACCCATGACCCAGTTCCAAAGCCGCTTCCACGTTTTTAGATATTTGTCATAGTAACACCCCACTTCTCAGTATCAGTTTCTTAGTCCATTGGGTTGCTATAACAAAATACCTTAGGCTGGGTAGTTTATAAACAACAGAAATTTATTGCTCATGGTTCTGGGGCCTGGAAGATCCAAGGTCAGGCACCAGCAGATTCATCGTCTGGTGAGGGCTTGCTCCCTGCTTCATAGATGGCGCTGTCCCCATATGGTGGAAGGGCTGAACAAGTTTCCTTGGGCCTCTTCTATAAAGGCACTAATCCCATTTACGAGGGCTCTGCCCATGTGACCTAATTGCCTCCTAAAGGCCCCACCTCTTAATACCGTTGCCTTAGGGATTAGGTTTTAACATGAATTTTGGAAGGATACAAACATTTAGAGCATCACATAGCCCAGGTGTCCAAAAAAAGTCAACAAACACCATTTTCTTCACCTATCTCAGTCATTTGACTCATACTATTAATAGTTTGATCTTCATTCTTCCCTGTGCAGACCCCTGGCCCTGACAGACCCTTTTCTTCCCTGGGCCCAGGCCAGGTTTTGTGCCGCACACATTTCTTTCCACTGGAAAGCCACCCTCCCTCCCTCTCCATCCGTACAAATACTAGCTGGCCCTCGAGGTTGAGCACAGATCCCACCTTTTCCACAAAGAACCCTCTGATGATTTCTCCCAGAAGTATTGATGGTCTCCTCTGAGCACACCTTGTAATGTTTGATCATAGGAGTTCATTGATTATTGCTGCTTTGTCACTTAACTAGTATTTCTTGAATTCCCATGTTGTCTTCACAACTAGATTGTGAATTTTTTTGAGATTTGTAGGACTGTACAGGTCATAAGGTCTGAACATTATTGTGTGGAGTATGGGTACATACCTACGTATTGGTTTAGTAGAGAATATTTAATGGAGACTGTTAAGGTTGTAGCATTATCTTCTTGTTCCTATTAAAAAAATGACACGTGAATCTGAAAAGCTTGTGTTTAGTAGTAAGGAAGTAAAACGCTTGGCCTTTCGTCTCTTTTATCGTTTATCCTGCTGTTTGGCATTCAGTGTTCTGTGGTTTTTAATTCAGCAAACCCAAACGAAGTCCCTTCTCTTTGTGCTCTTTCTGAATAGGTGGATTACATGTAAATCTGTGCGGCCAGAGACTTGTGAAAGAATCATGGATACAATTTCTGATCGCCTCCGAATTCCTTGGCTTAGGGGAGCCAAAAAAGTTAACATCAGCATCATTCCTCCTCTCGTCCTCCTGCCTGTCTTCCTTCACGTGGCTTCCTGGCATTTCCTCCTGGGGGCGGTGGTTTTGACCTCCCTCCCTGTGCTGGCACTGTGGTACTACTACCTCACTCACAGAAGGAAAGAACAGACTCTGTTTTTCCTGAGCCTTGGCCTGTTCTCACTGGGCTACATGTACTATGTGTTCCTGCAGGAAGTGGTCCCCAAAGGGCGCGTGGGGCCCACTCGCCTGGCTGTTCTCACCTGCGGGTTATTTCTGATACTCTTAGCCTTGTACAGAGCCAAGAAGAATCCAGGCTACCTCAGCAACCCAGCAAGCAGTGACAGATCTCTAAGTGGCAGCCACGTGGAATGCCTGAACAGAAAGGGGCAGGACAAGACCAAAGGGTTCCCTGGAGTAGACATATCAGGAAGCCTCAACAATCGCACGCTCAAGGATGACCTTAAGGGCTCTTCCAGGATGTCGGCTGGAAGTCCCACCAAGGTGAAGGAGGACTGGTGTGCCAAGTGCCAGCTGGTGCGACCAGCCCGGGCATGGCATTGCCGGATCTGTGGCATCTGTGTGAAGAGAATGGATCATCATTGTGTCTGGTATGTTGGAAAAATTTGGAGGCTTCAAAAGTGTAAATTCACGTCAAACTCTAGTCATATTTGATCCTCCTTTGTGCTATGCTAAGATTTCTGTGCTTCCCAGCTTTACACCTTGTAGATATTTGTGGGCTGGTATGATGTTCCCACTTAGTCATCAGTTTTTCGAGTTTCACAAATTTAGTTTCTTCAGTCATTTCCTGAAGAAGAATAACAGAGAAGTTGTGGGGGTTTTTTGCAATTTTCTTTTGAATCGCTCTTTATTTATCTTTTCCTTTCTAATACAGAAGTATCTACAGTTGAATGATTTTTTTAAAAAAGAATTTATCAGAATCAGTATAGGCATATTTCCCTGGGCTATTCCTTTTGAACACAGAGCTCAAAAAAAATACCCCTATTTTTAGGTGACTGTTTTGTCCTCTTGCCATAATTGTTTTTTTTTTTTTTTTATTCTACCAGTGATTTCCACTTAATATTATCGAATTGAGGCCCTACCAGATAAACTCTCTATTTGGTTTTTTGCGGCGAGATGGGCTTCTTTCATACCTTCCATCTGGCCAGTGGCAAATGAAGACGGATAAGGCCCATAAGATGCAAAGTGCAATGTTTAAAGATAATGTCGCAGTTTTACTGAGTAAATCTAAACTGAAGGGAGTGTAATTAATTCGGATGCGAATGCTGTAAGTAGCATGTTTGTAGGTTATTGCTCTTCAGGCAGTCGTGGTCAATGAATCATGCCTTTCGTGTCTAGGACTCTGCTTATGTAGCATACGTCCCCCTCAGAAGGGGACAGAGGAGAGGGTGAGTGTGCAGGAAGGGCCGAGAGGGCATCAGAGTGGACTTCAAGTGCATGGCTCAAGTACAGGGACGGCTTTTTTTCTGGGACTTTGTCTTTAGAAGTAAACAGTTGTTTTCATTTTTAGGTATTCCACTATGTCTTCATCATTTATTCCTGTGTGTGTGTGTGTGTGTGTGTGTGTGTGTGTGTGTGTGTGTGTGTGTTGGGGGGGCAGTTATTTACAACTGCTGGTTTGCAGAGGTCCTGAAAACCTCACGTAATAGCGGATCTCCTCTGCCTACCTAGCATCCTGGTGTGCAGTGTGCAGGAGGGACTGCCTGTACCGCCTGCCCTGCAAATGGCCATGACACAGAACTGTTTTTACCTGACAAACGGCTTGTATGTTATCAAGTTGTTCTCCGCCTCACACCATGTTTCGAACCTCTTTGGATCTTTTTATTACTCTTTACATATTGAACATATGTTTTCCCATACTGTGGTGATACTTCTGACTTAGCATTTTTTAAGTTTTTATAATTCTGCTGTTTGTCTCCCTTAGCATGGTAATGACAATGTTAACTCTCTCATAGATGGGTAACAGACTTCACTTACTAATATTTAGGAAGATTTGTCAGCCAGATTCTGCTTTTTTCCTTAGTCTTATCCTAGAACTAATGATATGATTCCACTTTGTAAAGAGCAGAGAATATAAGATTGCATCCCTCTGTGGACAAATGTTTAATTCCTTAAAATTGAAAAATAAGACAACTTGCTTTTTAATAAGTGAAATTCACACTGTCCCTATTTTAAAAGCTTTCTTGTTTATTATGTGAGTTATATAGAGAACTTTTAAAAACATGTTTGCTTTTTTTTTCCCCTCTGTGCTGTTTTGAGGATAAATAGCTGCGTTGGAGAATCCAATCATCAAGCATTTATACTTGCCCTTTTGATCTTCTTGCTCACCTCGGTGTACGGGATCACGCTGACCTTGGACACCATCTGTAGAGATAGAAGTGTCTTCACAGCTCTCTTCTATTGTCCTGGAGTTTATGCAAATTATAGGTAAGTTGTGGATACCACCGTGTAGAGACCCACGGAGGAAGTCATGGATGTTGCCATTACCAGGGCCTGTTACTTACTACTGGGCTTGGAGTTCTCAACCAAAGCATAGGACAGGCAGTGGGGATGCTGGGTGTCCCTGAAATTGCCAAGAAAATTGTGCAGTGGTTTCTATGTGTTTTTCCAAGGTGATGTTAAAAGGATGGTTGACCCTTAAAACGTGAAGAGCCATTAGTCTACCAACGGAACCAGGCTTTAATCAGGGACTTCCAGGGTTGTGACCACTCACATGCCCAAGGTAGCAGTAGTGAAACTAAAGCAATCAATAACTAGCAGTTCCAGGTATGTATGGGGTCTATTTTGTCATAAACATCAAGAATCTCTTCTCACTTCATTGCCGTTTTCTGGTGTTTTAGCCCAATCTTCATTTACTACTTCCGACCCTTTTAAGAAGTGCTCACCATCTCTGTAACCTTTTTTCTTTCTAATTTCCTCTTGGTTTTTCCTGTTCTACTTTTTTTTTTTTTTTAAATCAGCACTCAGGATTACTGTGGTATGTAGGTCAGAATTTCCTTAGGCTTTGTTAGGTCGGGCCCATTTGTGTGTTGCAAAGATCCCTGAGCTACGGCACAAGCTGGGATTCTTCAGCTCCAGCCCCAGCCACCTCCCCTGAACGCCAGGGCGCCCTTCTGCCCGTGTTCTTTTCCTTTCCTCCACCGTTTTCCTCTGACGTGAGAGCTCTACGGTTTGATCTTTTTATTTCTTCTCACTCTTCGTTCTCGAACAATCCCTGCTTCCTCTAGACAGTACCCCTGTGCGGCATTTGCTTTTATTAGGCTGTGGACAGATCTCCCCATTGCCATTCTAGATCTAGACATTTGTGGGCATTATTAGAATAGATTGGTCCTCTTCTTCTGAGTAAGTTTCTTTCCTGGCTGTGTGGCGAGTCTTATTAGGTTGTGAAATTCTCCCGCTAACGCCATGGGTGAGGAACGTCCTAAAGCAGAGCAAGTCGCTACCCTCAGCGGGGTCACTTCAGTGACTGAGGAACACAGTCCTGCCATTGGTCCTCACCCCACTCTGCAGGGGATTCATGTCGCCTCATCTTTATGGTGAGGTCTTTGGATTTAATCATCTCCAAGGCCCTTCAGCTTTCCAGATAAAGATTCTGAATGAATTTATTTCCCACCAGCTCTTAATTTGCGATTGTCTGAATGACAATAACCAAATGGCAGGTGCCAATGGGCAGCCCCTCCTCACAGTCTTATTAATGAGCCTGAAAGAAACTGTCCTGCCCTGTTTGGCTTTGGGAAGCCAAGTTTGGAATGTTGTGGTGTTCCTACATCTCTTGTAAGTGAGCAAAGGGCTACCAGTGTTGGAAGTTGTCTTCTTTGTGTTCCTCAGCATTTAATTGAAAAGAGAGGAGATTAATAACTTCAGCACTGTTCCTGGGTGCCCACCTGCAGCTTCCTTGAGGACATTTATAGCAATCTCATGGAGCCTTTGTTTTCTCATGCATCAGATACAATTTAGGAATTATTCCTAAATGTTGAATTCCATTGTGTCACGCACTCTGCTGGTTGTATGGAGCATACAAAATGCAGAAAAACAGTTCTTGCTATTCTGATATAACATACTAGAAAAAGAGGCATCAATAATTTAGAGGAAAATAGAATATGTTAATTCTCCTAAGTTAGGTTATTGGCATTCTTGAGTATCTTCCATAGGGTTGGGGAAGGTGCCAAAGTCCTTAGTAATAAGTAAAAAAAAAAAAAAAAAAGTATAAAATCTTAGCATGATGATGGGTTTCTCAATGTGACAAAAACGGCAGCCCTGACTGGCCTTTCCTCCCTCCCAGCTCGGCTCTGTCCTTCACCTGCGTGTGGTACTCGGTGATCATCACAGCGGGTATGGCCTACATCTTCCTGATCCAGCTGATAAACATCAGCTACAACGTGACCGAGAGGGAAGTCCAGCAGGCCCTTCGACAGAAGACTGGGCGCCGGCTCCTCTGCGGGCTCATCGTGGACACAGGCCAGTACAATCGGGGTTTCCTGCGGAACTGGCACCAGTTCTCCACCCTGGGCACACATGCATTCCACCACCCTGCCGAGGACATTGTCTGAAGTGCCTTCCGTAGGGCTCGCCGAGGGGTGATGGCTCCTCCCTCCATCTCCCTTGCATTTTACACTTCAGTGTCTACGCAGGATGTTCATTTTATCCCCAGTTTCTTAAAGGGATTATAGGGCCATGCTCAGGTTTAGGGACTGGACTGGGAAGAAGTTAATTTTTCCGACTTCACAACTTAAGAGATTTTTATATTAAAGCAGTAAAAGTGAGCCATTCCTTGCCAGTCACCTTATTAATTGACTCAATCACCGAAAGTTAAAAAGGATGTGGATTGCTAATGCACAAATTGATAGAAGCAATTCTCGTCCATTAGTTTGGGGGAAAGAGCTTTGGATTAGGATAGTTTCTAGTTCCTCTTTCAATTCTTAATAGCCATGTGACCCTTAGTCGAGTCACTTTCCCAAGTCTCAGGGTCATCTGTAAAGTGGGGTACTGATGCCTGCCCTGGCTACCTCACGGAGCTGTCATGAGGATCATGTGAGGGAGGAGGGATGTGGACAGCACTAGAAAATAACTAAAGCACCATGAGGTATGAAGTATTATTAGGAAAATCCTAAGACTGAAGAAAAATGTAGGTCAGAATACTGAAGCCAGTATTATTATGGTAATCAGTTTTTAGCATATGCTGTATTGTACAATTAAGAGAATTTCAATTTCTCCTTAAGTATTAGATATTAACTACTCAGAGGAGAAGATGACCAGATGAATTCATGCTAGTCATCTGATCTTGAAAGGACAGTTGATAACAATTATAAAGATCATTATTGCTAGTGTAATTTACAGTGGTCATGAGTTTAGGTGATGAGGTCCTATATTTATTTTTTATGTGTCTGTTTGGATTTCCTATAAATATCTCCACTAGGAATTAATGTTTTTCTCCCCTTTCCATGTTTTACCGGGTAAGGTGCTAGCACACTTGTGACGGTGGCTAGAAGAGGAGAACAGACACTCCTATGGGAATACTTTACTCTCTTTCCTGGGTAGGGAGGCTGTTTAGTATCAAGGGCTTGCATTTTTTGTTCCTATATTTCAAATGCTGTCACTTAACAGCACTCGATCGCAAAAATCAGTCTTCTGGCATTCGCTTTATTCTGGCATGAACTTTCTGTGAGGCGTTGATTGACATCTTCCCACTTCACTTGCACATTACTTCTCATTCACTCTTCCCTAAATAAAAGTATCTCACTAGGAGAGAAAAAACAGGGTATATGTAATTTCCACTAATTAATGGATTACTATTCTTTCCTAGTTCTTCCCGAAATACCAAGTTGTTCTTTCAATCATATCTCAAAACTGAAGATGTATAAAAGATTAAATATTTATATAGAATGGGTCATTCTGCCATAGAATTAAGATGAGAGAATTTCAGATGGGGAAAATACCCTCTTGAAATGTTTGGTGGTCTTATACATGTACTGTTGTGCAATCCCAAAAGTAATTCATGAGTCCTTACCCTTAAATTTGCCTTAACCTTGGCTTGATATAGGGAAAATAATGCCAGCTTTTTCAGTCACTCTGCATTTTGCTTTAGCAAGAGATTTATAGATGTCAAGAGAAAATATTGCTGCTTCCTGCAATTCTACCCTCTGCAGCTAGCACCATCCCTAGTCTTGCCATTAATTGGGGCCGTCCCTAAGATGGTCACCACCTTTTTATTCAGGCTTGTTGTTGCTCTCTCCAGAGATGGATTGTTTAACGAATGATAGGCCCTGTAGTCCCCTGGGATGAGCCAAACAGCAAGCCTGGAGATGTTAGCAGACGCTGTGGTTTCTACAGTGATGGCCTCTCTCTGGCCCAGAATGGAATATTCATTTAGAATGGAAGTTGGATCTGAAATACCTAAAACCTGTACAGAAGGAAATTAGTTAAGAGAGAGAGTAATAACGTCAAGGACGGTACATGTGGGCAGAAATCGGTAGTTGTCATCGTGTCTCTTGAATATCGGCTGCACAGCCAACTCAGATTGTCTGGCAGTTGATATAATAATAAAAATCCATAGAAACATTAGTATAGTATTTTAGCTTCTTGCCAAATCTTTAACAACAATCAAAATGTGATGAAGATGAGTAGTTCAAAAAGACCAGAGTCATTTGGAAGAATTAGGAATGATCATCTTTATAACAACCCACCCCTCATAGGGTTGAGGTAACTCAGTTTTCCTCATTTGGGTAGGGACTCCTTGTAGATTATTCTGGCTTATTGGAATTAAGATGCTTGTTTTAAGTTCCTTGAGACTTAAGATTGGCAGTTTACAGAAGAAAGTTCAAATCTGTCAAAAGATCAGTGGTTTTGTGTGGTGAAAGCCATCTGAAGTATTTGTACCAAAAGGAGCAGCAAATGAGGGGCCGGCCAAGAGCCGTGTTTCTATGGGCTCTGGGACATCCTTGCTCTACACGCTTAGACTGTTGAGCCTCTTTATGACCTGCAACTATTTGAGTGATTTTATTATAGGCCTTGGTTGTCTCCAGAGGGCAGAAGAATTTAATGTGGAGTCTTTGAAAGGACAAGGCCTTTGCAAGTGACTCAGTCCAAGAAAAACATCTGGTGGGGTGCAGTGGACAACTGCCCCACAAACCTGTAAACCAGCTCTCTTGGCCAGAGGAGCAAGTCCCCCGAATGTGATTCCAACAAGCAGGTCCCCTTCTCTCACCCCACATCCTCATGCTCTGTTAATAAACATACTGGATGTGGCACTTAATAAATTACCTACTATATTCTCACCACTTACATTATTATCACACACCGTGAACTATTTCTGGGGGAGACAAATGGGCTCATTTGAAAGGTTCACGGGAAAAATAGTTAAGGATCAGGATTACGTGAAAGGAGAAAATCCTTCAATATTTAAAAATGTTTCTTATGATACTCACAGAGTACTTTTGTGGTTCTAGCTGGCTCTCCTGAAATGAACTGACCATTAACAACGCCTCTTTGGTAGGTTACTCTTTTGCTGCTCAAGTAAAGCCTTAAGTGTGTTTTGGGGACAATGTGCTCTTTGTTTCACTTCAGCCACATGTGTTCGTGTTTAGGATATTGTAAATCTTTGCTATCCAAGTAGCATTTTCCTTGGTGAATGGAGTAATTGTTGTCTTCCACTGTACCATCTGCCTAAGCAGAAAGATTGCTTATGAACTTCTCTTACGCAATAAATAGTCCTTGGTACTTCTAATATTTTTAGCAAGACAAAATTTTCTATACCAGACTCTTCCACTGCCAGAAAACACAATGCCAGTAAGATTCTATATAATACTGACTATCTGCTTAACAGACTATATTTCCTTTAAATAGGACATTAAGTTTTTATTATAAAGCTCAACTAATATAAGCAAAAAAAAAATGACATCTAGGAGCACAGTTTTAACCAGGATGTTTAAAAATTAATGTTTTATGAGGTGTAAGGGTCTCTTTCAACTAGGGAAGTAGGTTTTTATGACTTGACTTCATTTTAGCCATGTTTTGGAACCCTGCATTTTGAAAAGGAGAATTTTTTTTTTAAACAAGCAACAGATGATGAGAGACATTTGCTTGAGGCTCCTGTTTGGAATCTGGTTTTCTCAGCAGCACCTTGACATGTGCGCCATTCTGTCTTAAACACTACACAGGTCATACAGGGAGATGAAAGCCATGCTAAACTTACTACCAAATACAATTCGTATGTTCTCGTAGATGTTTGCTGGGATTAATATAAACTTTTTGCAGAATCAGCTAAGTGTAATCCTGTTGCTAATGGACTAGTATCCACACTTCAGCTGGCACTGAGTGTTTCACTGTATTAGCAGCGGCAGGCCAAAGACTGTATGAATGGTTAGTGGAGACAAATTTCTTAGGGGCTGTGGCTATGACCGAGTTGGGCTTGTGACTTACTGGAACTGTAGCCCTCCCGATGGCACATTTCACCTCTAGAAATTCATACTTCAAAGGCAAAGCTTTAAAACCAGAGCTAGTCTATTCTAGTTATTGATGCAACTAAAATTCTGTATTTCTTCAGATGGAGCCACTGACAAAATACCACATTATAGAGCTTGCAAGGTCAACCTGTTGCGATCCTTTGGTCTGGGTGATTTGATGGTTCGAGTTGTTAGGGCTCTTGGGCCTTTTCATTTGATTACATTTCTGGGTCCGATGTTAGACTAAAGGAAACCCAGGAATATTTATTTAATATTTAATGTAACTGTCCCAGCCAGCAGCATTAAAGTGGACTTCCAAAGTCAACCCTGGAGGCTGTGGTTAAACATTTTGCACTGTTTTTGTACTTGTATTCCTATGCTCTTATCGCCTCAGACTCAGACACCAGGCCTTTTAAATGGAGATTTTACAAATTACTGCCATTTATGTAAAATAATGTCCTGTGACCAAGTTGTTTAAATGGAAAATAAAGTGTTTCTTTAAGGAAAATAGCCGGTGTTTCTTGGTGTGTCTCCCAAACTCTTTTGCTTTCAGAAAACTCTAATTGATCTGTGCTGCCTCTTTGGCTACCTGGATATCCCATCCTGTGGACCTGTCCCTAGCCCTAAACTGTCATTTTCCTGGTGGTTATTTTTCCAGTTTTGTGGGTCAGAGATACTGCTTATTTAGGCATTATGTTAGCAGTAACATTTCAAATCATATCTGCATGAAGGTCCAGCAAGAAACAACATGAAAATTATTTTCCTTATATCCCTTTAGAAGGTTCTATAAGTAGGTAAAAAGGCTAGCTGGCCCAGTCAGAGTATGGACTACTAAAGACTCAATTTCTAGTTGATGCTTGAGGACAGGCAAAAATAAGAAAGCTTAAGAAAGAAAATGTAAGCTTTATGGTTTTATTTAGGCCCCTGGCATGTATATACTTAAGGAATTCACCCTTCCCTACCTACAGGCTTGGCATTAATATCAAACTGGTATTTGGCTTGTTTGTGGGTACTAATATCAGCCAATATTCTGTAACTGTAATGTAGTTAAGTAAGTATAAACAGATAGTGATTTAGATGGAAAGAGATTAAGGGAAATTACTTTTAGTTATATTTTCTTTAGTGCCATTAGTCTTAAAAACACTTTTGAATTTTTAGATGACAACTGTATAATCTTAGTAAAGGAAGACATGTGGGAACAGGGATATTGTAGAAAAAGTTCAATTCGGATATTTTGTCTTAGTAAGTCATCACACATCTTCCATGAAAAAAGGATATAAATCATTTTGCAGGTAGAATAGCTATATATCCTTTCTCGTAAGTATTAACGCAAGACAGTAACAGGAATATTCACTTGAAAAAAACCACAGAAGTTTATTTTGCCAACTCAAATTTTCAACATACCAAATAATAGTAGTTACCTCAGGGCTACAAAGGACTTTCTCATTTTACTGTGTGCATTTATGAACTACTTGAATTTGTTATAATAAACATGTATTTTGTAATGAAAATTTTTTTCTAGCAGGCAATTCTCTAAGACAATTCCCAGAAGAGAGCATTTTATCAGTCTTTATAGCTCCTTAAAGATTAAAACATTCTTTGAATTCAAGATAGGTATCTCAATATCCAGATCAAACTGAGCAGAGGACTAGAAGACAAATCGAGTGTATTGGCAGTTGCAGTTGGGAGTGTGAACAGATGTTTTAATGATTGCTGGGCTGTCTTTGATAGAGTTTGGAATTTCCTTCAAGCTTATCAAGGTGCACTGAAGAGAAGTATCTTTGGTGCCCCAGTTTCTCTGAAACCAGGATATGCTGCTGCCCTCCGTGTGGAATACCTTTTGGTCAAAAAGGACAGGGTCTGGTAGATGCTTGTCACTGAGGCTAAGGCACCAGAAGACTGACCACTCATGCTTCCTTTTGTAAGTATTCCCTACTTTTTATTTCTATTTAATGAAAGTTACATTTATCAACAACTCATGTTAAGCTATGAGGATACATTTTTCTTCACAGGCTCAGGCAGGCAAACACTTGTCCTTTTTAAAGATTACTATGCTAAAAATATATAGGATACAGTTGAACAGTGGAGCTCTAGACTGTTCCTTTGGATGATCCCACTGTGATAAATGCTGTAGTGAATGACCAGCAATCCCGGAAAAATCAAAGAAGGAAATAAAAATTCCCAAAATAATTTCTTTGCTACAAGAACTCTCTCATAGAAAATAAACCAGGTATATGTAGGTAGGTGGGTGGGTGGAGAAAACATAAGCAAATTATGGACCAATAGATTCCCATCCTAAGCACTGCACTAGTCTGCGTTCACTGGCACACCAAAGGCTTATCTTACTCAAAGGCCGATCATCTGATTGCTGATATATAACTAATAGTCGCTTCTGGGTGCCTGCACCTGGAAGTCTGGAAGAATCTCAGCTACCTTCCTACGGAGCCGCTCTCGCCATTCTTCTTTTACTCTTTCCTCTTTCATGAGTTTTGCAAACTTTTTCCATGTCCGAAATGTGATCCAGAGAATCCTCCTTTAAGAATAAAGAAGAAAAGTGAAATAACCAAGGAAAAGTTGACTTTTCATCTGAAATACATTAAAAACTTTATAAAAATAATTCTTATGTGAATAAAATGTTATGTAAAAGGTGTGGAAATCACAGTTCGGATTCAGACAATGAAATGCTATGAAGAACATAAAGCAACAATAGGGGGTGAGAGTGACTAAGAAGTTATTTTTATTGTCGATGAATGGTCAGGGAAACTCTGAGGAGGTGACATTTGAGCAGAGGACCCAATGGCCTCTGATAATGCAGGTTGTGAGATGATGCACTCCTCAGCTGATCTGATCACAGCCTGTATGTTGTACCCAAGCAAGGGATCCCTCTTGCAGCCACAGCCCTTGGGGCAAAGAAAATTGCAGGCAGAATATGTCACCATTACAAGCATCAAGGCCCCAGTGCATAGACTTATTTAAAAAGCCTGCTGGTACCCTCGCCTCCAACAACAACAACAAAGAAGAAGTCTTGAATTTCAGTTGAGAAAAAGTATCATAATGTCACATTCCGGTAACATGGTCATGAAGGGTCGCATGCGGAAACCAAGTGTTTCTGTGGTCACAGGGAAGCATGCAGTGGCCTTTTAGGATTTATTAGGGCCCACTACAGCTGAACCCAAGGGCCATCAAGGTAAGCCAGAGTAGTGTCTGCCCCAGGAGAGAGTGAGACTGCAGAACAGTTTGACTATAGTGGGAAGGTGCAGCGGGAGAGATAAGCACAGGGCACTTCCTGGTCTGGTGCTGAGGAGCAGGAGTTTTTGAAGGAGATGCCTGAATTTTTGTCAGGCAAAGAAAAGGCTTTCTAGGAGAGGGTACGTCTTGAGTAAGGGCAAAGAGGCAAGAATAGCATGATGTGTGTGTAATTACAAGTGGAGTTGTGTTGTTGAAATGAGTACTGACTAGTTCACTTTTTATAACTAGAGGCAGAGATGGGATTTGTTCTGGCCTCTTGACCGTCTAATGAAGCCCTAGAATGTGTGTCAGTCTTCATTAATTTTATGGCTGTTGGTTGTTTCATGGTTTTGATAATGTTGGTTTTTGTTGGTTGAGGTTCTACTTTAAAAAAAAAAAGTCTAGGAGTGGAACTGCTTCATTGCTTTCTTCTTTTAGGCATTCAGTCCACCTCTGACAGCTTCCTGTGCTCGGCTGTATGGCCCACTCCCAGCCCTGGGCCCTGTCTCCCATTCTTCCTTGCTATTCATATCTTCTCTCTCCTGGCTGCACTCCGGTTTTCTGACTTCTACATTTTAGCTTCTACTGTTCAACCCTAATTGAAATGCTCTGCCTTTTGGGAGAAGTCTTACCCCATCATCCTTGCCTGTATTTTTCTTTCTTTGCTCTGAACTCCTAAAACACATGATTATGATCACTGGTTTGGCACTTATTTAGTCTATCTACAGCCATCTCTCTTGTTTAAATAATTTATTTTTTATTGATATGTACATATTTGGGGAGTACATGTGATAATTTGATACATTCATATAATGTGTAAAGATCAAATCAGGGTAATTAGGATATTTGTCACTTTAAATATTTTTCTTTTTTCTAGGAACATTCAAATTATTCTCTTCTGGGTATTTTAAAATGTATAATAGATAATTGTTAACAATAGTCACCCTAATGATCCATAGAATACTGTCTTATTTCTTCTAACTGCATATTTATACCCATTAATCAACCTCTCTTCATCTTCCTCTCCTGCCTACCTTTCCTGGCCTCTGGCAATCACCAGTATATTATATTCTCTATCTTCATGAGATCTCTGTTGTTAGCTCCCACATATGAGTGAGAACATGAGATATTTGTCTTTTTGTGCTTAGCTTATTTTACTTAATGTAATGACCTCCAGTTTCATCCATGTTGCTGCAAATGACAGGATTTTATTCTTTTTTTGTTGTGTATATATACTACATTTTGTTTATCCATTCATCCATTGATGGGCACCTTGGTTGACTCCATATTTTGGCTATGGTGAATAATGCTGCAATAAACATGGGAGTGCAGATATCTCTTTGATATACTGACTTCCTTTCTTTTGGATATATACCTATCCAAAAATATCCACTATATATATAGTGGAATTGTTGGATCATATGGTACTTCTAATTTTCGTGTTTTGTTTTTTTTTTTTTTTTTTTAGGAACTTCCATAGTGTTTTCCATAGCGGGTGCATCCTCACCAACAGTGTATGAGGGTTCCCCTTTCTCCACATACTCATCAGCATCCGCTATTCTCTTTTTGATAAAAGCAACTTTAACTGGTGTGAGGTGGTATCTCACTGTGGTTTTGATTTTCATTTCTCTGATAATTAGTGATGTTGAGCATTTTTTTTCATATATCTGTTGGCCATTTATATGTCTTCTTTTGAGAAATGTGTATTCATTTTGCCCATTTTTAATTTGGATTATTTGGTTTTTTGCTACTAAGTTGTTTGAGCTCCTTATATATTTTGGTTATTAATCCCTTGTCAGATGGATAATTTGCAAATATTTTTTCCCATTCTGTGGGTTGTCCCTTCACTTTGTTGATTGTTTCCATTGCTGTGCAGAAGCTTTTTAGCTTGATGTAATCCCATTTGTCTATTTTTGCTTTTGTTGCCTATGTTTTTTGAAATCTTCCACAAAAAAAAATCTTTGACTAGACAATGTCCTGGAAGGTGTCCCCAATGTTTTCTTCCAGTAGTTTCATAGTTTCAGGTCTTAGATTTAAGTCTTTAATCCATTTTAATTTTATTTCTGTATATGGTGAGATATAGGGGTCTAGTTTCATTCTTCTGCATATGGATATCCAGTTTTGCCAGCACCACTTATTGAGTAGACTGTGCTTTCCCCATTGCATGCCCTTAGTGCCTTTGTTGAAAATGAGTTGGCTATAAGTGTGTGGATTTATATCTGGATTCTCTATTCTGTTCCATTGGTCTATGAGTCTGTTGTTAGACCATTACCATGCTTATTTGATTATCAGAGCTTTGTAGTATATTTTGAAGTCATATAGTATTGTGCCTCTAGCTTTGTTTTTTGGTTTTTTGGGTTTTTTTGCTCAGGATTACTTTGCCTATTCATGGTCTTTTGTGGTTCCATATAAATTTCAGGATTATATTTTCTATTCCTGTGAAGAATGTCATTGGTATTTTGGTAAGTATTTCATTGAATCAGTAAATTGCTTTGTGTAGTATTATCATTTTAACAATATTAATTCTTCCAGTCCATAAGCATGGAATATCTTTCCATTCTTTTGTGTCCTCTTCAATTTCTTTAATCAATGTTTTATAGTTTTCCTTATATAGATCTTTCACTTCTTTGGTTAAATTTATTCCAAGGTATGTTATATTCTTTGTGGCTATTATAAATGAGATTGCTTTCTTGATTTCTTTTTCAGATTGTTCTCTGTTGGCATCTATAAATGCTACTGATTTTTGTATGATTTTATATCCTGTAACTTTACTGAATTCGTTTATCAGTTCTAACAGTTTTTTGGTGGAGTCTTTAGGTTTTCTAAATATAAGATCATGTCATCTGCGAACAAGGCTTAATTTGGCTTCTTCCTTTTTAAATTTGGATTCCTTTTTTTTAACTCTTGCCTAACTGCTCTGGCCATGATTTCCAGTATTATGTTGAATAAAAGTGGTGAAAGTGGGCATTCTTGTCTTGCTCCAGCTCCTAGAGGAAAGGCTGTCAGTTGTTCACTGTTCACAATGATGTTCTCTGTGGGTTTGTCCTATATGGCTTTTATTATTTTGAGGTATGTTTCTTCTATACCCAGTTTGTTGAGGGGTTTTATTGTAAAAGGATGTTGAATTTTATTGACTGCTTTTTTGGCATCTGTTAATAATACGGTTTTTGTTCTTGGCTCCATTAATGAAATGTATCATATTTATTGATTTGCATATGTGAAACCATCTTTGGATCCCTGGGATGAATCTCACTTGATCGTGGTGAATGATCTATTCAATGTGTTGTTAAATTAGGTTTGCTGTTATTTTGTTGAGGACTTTTGCACCTGTGTTTATCAGTGATACTGGCCTGTAGTTTTCTTTTTTTGTTGTGTCCTTGTGTCTGATTTTGGTATTAGGGTAATGCTGGCCTTATAGAATGAGTTTGGAAGTATTCCCTCTTTAATTTCATCAATGTTTTTGAACATTTTGAGTAAAGTTGCTATTAGTTCTTCTTTAAATATTTGGTAGAATTTAGCAGTAAAGTCATCAGATCCTGGACTTTTCTTTGATGGAAGACTTTAGTTATCACAGTTTTGATCTCATTATTCATTATTGATTTGTTGGGGTTTTCTGTTTCTTCATGGTTCAATCCTGGTAGGCTGTATGTGTCCAGGAATTTATCCATTTCTTCTAGGTTTTCCAATGTGTTGGTGTATAGTTATTCACAATAGTTTCTAATGATTCCGTGTATTTCTGTGGTCTCAGTTTTTATGTCTTCTTTTTTTCTTAGATTTTGCTTATCTTTTCAAAAAACCAATTTTTTGTTTCATGAATCTTCTGTATTTTTTTAGTCTAAATTTCATTTATTTCTGCTCTGATCTTTATTATTAATATTTCTTTCCTTCTACTAATTTTGGGTTTAGTTTGTTCTTGCTTTTCTAGTTCCTTGAGGTACATCATTAAGTTGTTTATTTGAAGGCTTTCCACTTTTTTTTTTGGAGACAAGATTTCACTCTGTCACACAGGCTGGAGTACAGCAGCCTGATCTTATCTCTATAACCTCAACCTCCTGGGTTCAAGGCATCCTCCAATCTCAGTCTCCTGAGTAGCTGGGACTACAGGCATGTGCCACCATGCCCATCTAATTTTTTGCAAAAAAAAAAAAAAATGTTTGTAGAGATGGTGGGGGGGGGGTCTTGCTATGTTGCCCAGGCTGGTCTCAAACCCTGGCCTCAAAAAATCCTCCCTCTTCAGCCTTCCAAAGTGCTAGGATTACAGGTGTGAACCACTGTGCCTGGCCTCAGCTTTTTTGATATAGGTGCTTATGCTATAAATTTCTGTTTTAGGGCTGCTTTTGCCATATCCCTAAGATTTTGGTATGTTGTATTTCCATTTTCATTTGTTTTAAGAAATTTTAAAATTTCCTTCTTAATTTCTTCATTGATCCATTGGTTGTTCAGGAGCATGTTGTTTAATTTCGTTTGTGTAGTTTCTGAGATTTCTCTTGTTATTAATACCTAGTTTTATTCCATTGTGGTCAGAAAAGATACTAGATATGATTTCTACTTTTGAATTTGTTGAGACTTGTTTTGTGGCCTCAGATATGTTCTATTCTGGACAATGTTCCATGTGCTGATGAAAAAGAATGTGCATTCTGCATCAGTTGGGTCAAATGTTCTGTCACTGTCAGACCTATTTTGTCTAGCGTGTGGTTTAATTCTGATGTTTCTTTGTTGATTTTCTGCCTGGATGATCTGTCCATTACTGAGAGTGGATGTTGAAGTCCCCCACAATTATTGTATTGCAGCCTATCTCTCCCTTTAGATCTATTAAAGCTTGCTTTATATACTTGGGTGCTCCAGTGTTGGTATAGATATTTATAATTGTTACATACTGTTGCTGAAC
Source organism: Indri indri (assembly GCA_004363605.1). Lineage (NCBI taxonomy): Eukaryota > Metazoa > Chordata > Mammalia > Primates > Indriidae > Indri > Indri indri. The sequence goes on along the minus strand of RJWJ010010865.1, from coordinate 22,411 downwards.
TGACCCCTTCATCATTATATAGTGACCTTCTTTATTTCTTTTTGTAGTCTTTGACTTGTAGTCTATTTTACCCATGTATAGCTATTCCTACTCTTTGGTTTCCACTTTCATGGAATATCTTTTTCTATCCCTTCTCTTTCAGTCTGTGTGTGTCTTTATAGGTGAAGTGGGTTTCTTATAGGAAGCATATAGTTGGATCTTGTTTTTCTAATCCATCCAACCATTTTGTGTCTTTTAATTGGAGAATCGAGTCCATTTACATTCAGTATTATTATTTATAAGTAAGGACTTACTACTGCCATTTTGTTGCTTATTTTCTGGTTATTTTGTAACTCTTCCTTTCCTCCTTTTTGGCTTCCTTTGTTGTTATTTTCTCTGGTAGTATGTTTTAATTTGTTGCTTTTATTTTTAGTGTACTATAGGTTATGTTTATCATGAAACTTAAAAAATCATCTTATAGACATAAGTTATTTTAAAGAGGTGACAACTTAGATCACACACAAAAAAATAGAAACAAAGAGAAAACAAAAAACCCCTTTGTACTTCAACTTCATCCCCACACTTTTGGGTTTTGTCGTCTTAATACACATATTTTTATATTGACTATCTCTTTTTTTTTTTTTTTTTTGAGACAGAGTCTCACTCTGTTGCCCTGGCTAGAATGAGTGCCGTGGTGTCAGCCTAGCTCACAGCAACCTCAAACTCCTGGGCTCAAGTGATCCTTCTGCCTCAGCCTCCTGAGTAGCTGGGACTACAGGCATGCGCCACCATGCCCGGCTAATTTTTTCTATATATATTTTTAGCTGTCCGATTAATTTCTTTCTATTTTTTTAGTAGAGACAGGGTCTCGCTCAGGCTGGTCTCAAACTCCTGAGCTCAAAGGGTCCGCCCGCATTGGCCTCCCAGAGTGCTAGGATTACAGGCGTGAGCCACCACACCCGGCCTATATTGACTATCTCTTAACAGGTTACTGTAGCTATTAGCGTTTTTGATAGATTTGTCTTTGGGGCTTCATACTAGTGTTATCAGTGGATTGCACACCACCAATTACAGTATTAGAGTATTCTGAGTTTGTCTATGTACTTAATTTTACCAGTGGGCTTTATACCTTCATATATTTTCTGTTTGCATGTTAGCATTTCTTTTCTTTCAGATTAAAGAACTCCCTTTAGCATTTCTTGTAAGATGGATCAGGTTGTAGTGAATTTTCTCAGCTTTTGTTTGGGAAAGACTTTCATCTCCCCTTCATTTTTTTTTTTTTTTTTTTTTTTTTTTTTTGGCGACAGAGTCTCACTCTTTTGCCTGGGCTAGAGTGAGTGCTGTGGCGTCAGCCTAGCTCACAGCAACCTCAAACTCCTGGGCTCAAGTGATCCTTCTGCCTCAGCCTCCCGAGTAGCTGGGACTATAGGCATGTGCCACCATGCCCGGCTAATTTTTTCTATATATTTTTAGTTGGCCGATTAATTTCTTTCTAATTTTAGTAGAGGCAGGATCTCGCTCTTGCTCAGGCTGGTCTCGAACTCCTGCGCTCAAACAATCCGCCCGCCTCGGCCTCCCAGAGTGCTAGGATTACAGGTGTGAGCCACTGCGTATCTCCCCTTCATATTCGAAGGATAGCTTTGCTGGATACAGTATTCTTGGATGACAGTTTTTTTCTGTCAGCACTTTGAAAATGTCTCACCCACTCCTGGACTGTATGGTTTCCTTTGAGAAGTCTGTTGCCAGATGAGTTGGAGCTCCTTTATATATATCATTTGCTTCTTTTCTCTTGCTACTTTTAGGATCCTCTCTTTGTCCCTGACCTTTAACAGTGTTGTTATTATATGCCTTGGGGTATTTTTATTTGGGTTGAATCTGGTGTTCCCTGACCTTCCTGTACCTGGATGTTTATATCTTTCTCAAGTTTTGGAAAGTTTTCTGTTATTATTTGTTCAAATAAGCTTTCTACCCCTTGTTCTTGCTCAACTCCCTCTTGAACACCAATAATTCTTTTGTTCTTTTTGTTCTAATTTGTTCTTTTGAGGTAATTGTCTCTATCTTATAGGTGATCTTCCTCCCTTTTCATTCTTTTTTCTCCTCTGTGTATTTTCAAGTAGACTGTCTTTGAGATCACTGATTCTTTCCTCTGCTTGATCCATTCTGCTATTGAGAGCCTCTAATGATTTTTTAGTTCAGCAGATGTACTTCTCAGTTCCAACATTTGATTTTTTAAAAATCATTTTAATCTCTTAAATTTCTCTGATAAATTTCTCTGATAAATTTTTGAATTGCTTTTCCGTGTTATCTTAGAGATCACTGAGTTTCCTTAGAGCTCACTGCTATTTTGAATTCTTTGTCAGAGGGCTCACATATTGCTGCTTCACTAGGGTTATTCACTGGTTCCATAGTTTGTATTTTGGGGGAGGTCATGGTTCCCTGTTTGATATTGTTTCTTGTGGATGTATGTCTATGTCTTTGCATTGAAGGGTTGGTTATTTCTTCCAGTTTTCTCTTTCTTTCTGGCTTATTTGTTTTTTACTGGATATATTTGCTTACAGATCCTTTGTAATTTGCCTATTTAGTTTCTCCCACCAACAGAACACAGCCTCCTTTTGGGCACTAGATGGTGCCTTAAGCCTAGGTTTGCCTTGGCTCTAGTAAACAGTCAGAGTGCTGCCCATCCCTAATGGGAGAGATCCCAAAAAGGATATCCCAGTAGTGTGGGATGGCTGGCTTAGGGTTTGTGCCCAATGGACCTGTGGAATGAACCTGCTACAGTGTGGTGCTGCTGAACAGCTACTATGATTTGGCATCTCCTCTGGCTACATTACACAGCAGAATTTTCAGGGCTAGGGATGGCAGTCCTGCCTCCCCACTTTGTCTCTGGCTGTCTTCAGGGATATTTTTCCCTTCAGGCACTTGTGATGCTTCCTATGGGTTGAGACAGGGACAGGCTTCCTGCTAGGGAGCCCAAGATGACGGGGAAGCTGGTTGTCCACCTTTATCTCACTTTTCCAGTGTAGAAACTATGAGTTGGGGGAAATTTTTCCATGCACTTTGTGCTAGGCAGATTGGGGACCAGGGTGCTGTGGATATGGAAGTCTGATTCTCTTACTGTCTGCTCAGAGTTTTTTTCACTTCTCTGTGGCCCCAGGAACTGTCTCATCCACATATTTGAGTCCTGGCATATTGCTGGTGATAATCTCAGTGCTACATATTTGTTTTGGGTTTGCTGTGATGGGGAGTGAAGCCAGATTACTTCTATACCACCATTCTGGAACCGGAAACCTGTATGTATGTACGTATCTATCTGATATGTTTTTATGTTTTCTGCCAAATCATGAGAGCCAGGAATCATGTTATTAGGTATTTTTTATGCTTGGCAAATATGTCTTGATAAATTAAATGTGGGTCTATTGTGTAATAAATATGATTTAAGCCACCAAGATAAGGGTTATTAACCTGGGCTCCACAAACTCCTTGACATTTTGTGTAAAGTTGTACGTGATGTGTATATGTGCATTTTCTGGGGTCCAGGTCAGTGATTTTCATTACTACCTACTTCATGATGGTACTGTGGTTAAGAACCACAATAACAAGCAATATCAGAAATACTGATCCAGCTGAGAATGAGACAAGTGCATAACTAAGCTCTGTCTGCAGAACTGCAAAATAACTGCTGATAACAAGAGACTGGTGACATCTGTTAGTCCCACCATTTATAAATGCCAGATTTATAAAATTATGTAGAAGTGATATAGGTATATAAAATTAAACTTCATGTTCTTAGTGGGAATCATCTTTCTCAATATTATTATAATTTAAAGGTCAGGCCTAAGACCAACAGACATCTCTCCTTTCTTCCCTTTCACCAACAGCTCTTCCATACAGCAAGAAGACAATGTTTTAGAGTCATTTCATTCATATAAAATTGAGTAATAACTTTGAATATCAATTTTCTAATGTTAAAGCTCCTTTTAAAGGTCCTGTGACTTTAAATATTATGTCCTCCTGCAATAAAACCCATCTATTCATTCATTTACCAAATATTTTCTGCAAACCTATGTACTAAGCACTGTCATGCACTGAGAACACAGTACTGAGCAAGATGTGACACTTCCACTCTATTGGAAGGGACAGATAATAAACATGTAAATAGTTTACAGAGAGCCTTAAGTGCTGTGAAGGAAATAGGGCAGGTTAATGGATAGACAGTGATGGAGTTAGGGTGGTCAGGGAGGTGACATCTGAGCAGAGAGCTGCATGAAGAGGAGATCAGGTCATGCGAAAGCTTAGAAGCATAAGTGAGCTTCGTTGTCTGAAGAACATAGGAGGCCAGTGGGGCTGGAACATGGTAAACAAGAAGCAAAATGGGAACAGATGAAGTCACAACGATGCTTTTATATCAAGTAGACACTGGCTGAGAATTTATTTCTTGTTGACTGCATGGATTCCTGTATTGATTTCATAACTTCAAACTCTAAATAGGACCACTATCTTACTATTATATTTTAGGTTTACAAATAAGGGTGAATTAGAAAAATGGGGAGAAAGACTGATGCAGCAAGAAGACAATGTTTTAGAGTCAGAAAACCTGGTTTGGAGTCCAGGGAGCTGCCATTTGTTATTTGCATACCTTAGGCAATTCACCTACCCACTTGTAACTTGTTTCTTTGCCTAAAAATGGAAATCATGACATCTGTCCCCCACCCTCACTACACTGCAAACAGACAAGACGGTTTGTGTGAAAGCCCCAAATGAATCTCTAAGCCTGTGTACAGTGGCTGAGAGACAGAAAGAAAAAGGATGTTTAATAATAACACATTCACAATGACAATAAACCAAAAAAATATTAGCTATTATTTTGGGCCAAGCAGTGCATTTAGTGAGTTACTATGTTACCTCATTTAGTCTTCAAAATAACTCCTTAAGATGGGTTCTGTTGTCATCCTCATTTTCTATAAGAGGAACAGGGGGGCTTCAAAACATTAAATTATTTCTCCAGAGTACACAGATATTGAGTCCTAAACTTCAAACTCTAAAGCGCAAGCATTTTATTCAAAAGGAAGTCCTCTGAATACCCTCACTTATTGTGTATTTATTTAAATTTAGACAAAACTATAATCAACTTGCTTATCTGTTTTCCCAGCCCACTGATTTCCAGTTACTATAAATCAAAGACGAGCAGGTTTTGGTGGAGGTGGGCACCCTAGAGGCAATAAGATGGGAAAACAATCATAAGGAACAGAGATACACACACGCACATATACACAAATGAAAACAAAGCAACCAAAAATGAATCTGAGGGTAGTGAGAAAAGGGGCACTTTTCTACATGTACACAACAGTCTTCACACCTGAGAACCTGGAGGCGTCACTGAATATGCCCACCGCATTACCTGATGCTCACAAAGAATGACACCAAATCACCAAAAAAGGATAGATCATTTGTTTAGTCTCAAAGGGAAGCGCATAATGAAATTAAGAACATTTCTGTTCAAAATGTTTAAAATTAGAACTTACTTATATGGAATGCCTTATTTCCCAAAGACACTGGATTAAATAAGACATACTGTATTTTAAATATTAATATAGCCTAAGAATGATTCCATATATATAAAGTTCCAACCAGGCAAAACTAAACTATAGCACTGAAGGCTTGCATGGCTTAGGAGGTAAAAGTAAAAAGAAAAGGAGGGAAGTATTGATCGTAAATGTCGGGAGAGTAGTTTATCTTTAGGAGAGACCTGTGATTGGGAAGGAGCCAGGGGTCAGCAATGTTCTATGTTTTCACCTTGATGGTGGCATTATAGTAATTCACTAAGCTGTATTTGTATGATTTAAGCACTTTTCCATATTTGTTTAATATTTCACAATAAATGTTTAAAAAGAATTTGAACATAAAAAGTGAAACTATATGACTAATAAAGAATATAGTACATTTGTTTAAGTGTGTTATACATTTTTCACATCATTTTATTTTCTTGCCAGCCCTGTGAGGTAAAGAGTTGGGCAAGCCTCTTCCTCCTCATTTTAAAGATGGGGACCCTGGAGTCCCAGGGGGCTTACTACCTTCACTCACGTACTCAGTGGGTGAGCCAAGACTCCCACTCCTGCCTGGTGTCTCTCAGTGCCCTGCTCTTCTAGCCTCCACCCCATCTTTTCAGACACATTCAAGAAGCAGAACATATTATTGAGCAATTGTGAAGTCAGAGAGTGAATTTTCTTGGAGATCAAAACCTCACCTGTCACTGTGCTCTGCCGCAGTCTTGTGCTTGCACTGATAATCGATCTTTGCCTCCCTGACCATGTTAAACCAGGCCCTGAAAATCTTCTTCTGAAGAAAATGTACACAAAGTTTTCTTACTTCTTCCTCCAGATGAGTCAGGTGCTGGGGATGAGGACAGGAATAGAAGTGAGACAAATATCATCAGTGGACAAAGAATTAGAGCAAATAAACAGTACAAATGAGACAGAATTGAAACAAAACAAAACAGGAACAAAGGACACTAGAGGAATAAAGAGGAAAGAATAACATAGCAGCCAAGATAATATCCTCTGCAATGTATTATAAAAATAACAACAGAACCAGTTACAAGATTGAAGGGGTAGATTTCTAATAAAATCACTTGAGCACTGTGAGACAAGAAACAAGAAATGAGCATAATAACAAGAGCTGACGTAATGATATGGTACAGTTTATACACACACACACTCTGTGCAAAAAGAAACATGCTTAAGATTTTATACTAACAAAAAATCGATTTGAAATTTTCAAATTTATTTCAAAGCATTGGATTGTCTACTCTTTTGTTCTTGAAAAAACATAATAACCATGGAAATTCTAGATTCCATTTAGTTTTCTTTCATAGGATTGAGCAATCAGATGTATTCAAAGCACTTTTCCCTGAGGCCTTACCTGTAGCCAGCTCTGGATGACTCTCCTAAGCAATATTTGGGAATAAAACTGATCGGCCTGGGCCGTCTTCCTAGCCAGATTTTCCTGACTATACTGGAACCAGGTCAGCAGGCATTTCCTCTGTAAGGCCAAAGAGTGATGTTCTTCTGCCACCTAGACAATTTTGTAAATGAGAAAAGGAAATTATTCCTTAAATTTTATATCATTTAAAGAAACGCACATCACCTTGGTGGATAATACTGTAAACCACATTTAGGCAGTTACTAGAGAAGAATAATTTTAAGATACATATAGCTTATGTCCTAAAAGCTCTATTGACCCTATTATATGGAGGTTATAGATTCACATCATATATGGATTCTCAATGCTGACTCCCTGAAGATCAAGGTGACTGGCTGGCTATAGAAATGGAATAAACAGCCTCCAAAGCCATCACTGCATTTCCACTGAATTTTGCAGCGGGTGGCTGGCAGCACTCTCAGTTTGCTTTCCTGGAACTTAGATGGCAACCCCATAACAAACCTCTCTGTATTACGTACTTAACCACTATCTAATTGAGGAAATGCCAATACTTTCAATTAGTTTTGTAGAATGAGCTGTCACTAGCATTGAAATTTAGACATTATCAATAAACCACAAAGCCATTTGATAGAAAACTAACATGAATAATTTAATGTCTTATCAATTTTAAAAGGCTCAGAGTATCATTCTATCAAAATAAACAGACAACTCAAGAGTTCATAGATTTTTAAAAGTACTGTTGTATTCTTTCAAGAGGCAACAGGGGAAAACCCTTCTTAGTCCTCTCCAAACAATCACGTGTTTTTCTAAGCCTTCTCTAGACATCTGCACTGTGAATGTGACTGATCCAAGCGAGTCTCTTGGCAGTCATACTTATTGGCCAAAATGACCACCGTAGGAGGTTTCTGTGGCACCTGAGAGTTACGCCTGTCCTGATTCATCCCAGCCTGGGAGCCAGAAGACAGCCTATCATTTGATCTGTTTTGAACTTCTTGATCATTTAGCTGAATGCCCTTTTCTACGCACTGGATAAATTTGTTAGGGAAATTACATAAATTTCGATGGTGTTTGATTTCATGTATCTCTGTGTGGTCGAGTGGATTACTGTTCCCTGTAATAGAATTCTACACCCATATCATTTCACTGTGTCTGTGGATAGAGCTGCCTTCTCCCTTCAGTGATTTTGAGCTTGGCCCTGTGACTTGCTTTGACCACTGGAATGTTAGTGGACATGATACAAGCAGAGGTTTCATATGGGTTTACATAATTGGTTTTGGCCTTTTGTACCTCTGACAATTGCCAGGTGAAAAACATGCCCTGAGTAGCTGCTGGAACCAGAATGAGAGGCTTGGGGGGAGACTGAAACCCAATCTACAACTGGTCTGTAGACATGTACATGAGAAATAAATACTTGAGTTGTAAGTCACTGATACTTTGGAGTTGTTTGTTATGCAACTTTATCATAGCAGAAATCTAATTATACCTTATGGTAATAACTTTTTTCTTTCTTAAACTCTGCTAAAATTGAGAGAAGCCTCTATTCTTCTTAACTTGGAGCTCTCTAATCAAAAATTTACTCTAGATTTTTCCAACCTGTTCAATTACAAGTCTTTCTCTACCTTAGAAGACCAAATTTAAACTTTTTTTTTTTGAGACACTCTCACTCTGCTGCCCTGACTAGACTACAGTGGCACAATCTAGCTCACTGCAACCTCCAATTCCTGGGCTTAAGCAATCCTCCTGCCTCAGCCTCCTGGGTAGCTGGGACTACAGGCGCGCACCACCATGCCTGGCTAACTTCTTCTGTTTTTAGTATAGATGGGGCCTTGCTCTTGCTCATCAGGCTGTTCTCGAACTACTGACCTCAAGTGATCCTCCCGCCTCAGCCTCCCAGGGTGCTAGGATTATAGGCGTAAGCCGCTGTGCCTGGCCCCAAATCTAAACTCTTATCCAGAACAAATAAATATACACATTGAATTGATTTATCTTTCTGGCATTAAATCACCAAACCCCCCCAAAGCCTAACTGGGCATTTATCGTATTTGGAAAAGTCCATTTTCTAATTTGGGGGTTAACAGTGTGACACTGCACCTGCATGTTTTGCTTGCTTTGCATTCTCAATCTCTTCCAAGGCTCTAGACCTTTTTTTCTTAGCAAGACCTTTTTATAGTGTTCTTTGGCCACTGCTTCCAGCTGCTGGTTCCTCTTAATTCTCTTCTGCTTCTCTAGTTCTTTCTGGGAAAAATAAAGAAGTAAAATGCCATGACCAAATAGCTCATGAGTTTGATTTCAATAAAAAGCTAATGTACATGTAACTACTAAACAGTACATTAATCATGATAAAAAGAGCTCTGGAACATTAAAAAAGAAAAGGAAACAGTTCTGCTACGAGGATTAGGAGAAGTTTGTCATGAGTCCCTCAAGAATCAGGGATATGCATATTCTTGGGTTTATTCAATATTGCTCACATAAATGATTCACCTCTCACCAAGTTACTAAAAAGTAAAACATCTATTTAGGAGAGTGACCAGGATTTTTTCCTCTTTATGAAAAACCCAGCAATGCAGCCCCTTCGTTTAAATTATGGGAGATTAGACATAAACAACCCTATTCAGATGTAAAGATATTCCATTAAAAGTCTAGAAGAATATTCTTACTACTGAGCTGTTTTTCTTTTTAAGTGATAAACAACAAGTTGAGAGGCAAGATAAAAGTATTTGATGATCATCAGCAGCCTTCCCCCCTCTGAGGAGGAGACAGATTAGCTATCCCTGGTGATGCACTGAGAAAAGACACCCCGCGCCCCTCAAAGAAGAACTGCATCCTGAGGAGTGTGCCTGAGAAAGGTGACAGAGACTTAATGATCTACCTTACAGATATCATTATTTCTTTTATTTCTTTTTTCTCTTTTAATGAAAGTAGCCTATAAGAAAGGTGAGAAAGGAAAAATACCTAAAAATGGTGAGTGGTGGCAAGTGACGCCTGCTATGAAAGATGCAAGAGCAACAAAGACTGCAGACTGCCTTCACAGTTGTCATCTTTGTGGTATAAATGCAAAAACATTTAATTTAAGCTTATTTTCTTTGCTTCCCATAATTTCATGTAAGGAAAAGGGCAGTGGTGCACTCTCTGGTTCTGAAAAGCTAATGTGCCTGAGCCTCCTGTGAGAAAAAAATTACAGAGACAGCACTGGAACATTGCTAATATGGAAGGGAGAATTGCTCTGATCTTCCAATGCAAACTACCTATTTCTGTACAAATTCCTACAAATGAAATGTCCACATTCTCTAAAGCAGTAAACCTAAATAAGCTTTATAATCTTTACTCCAGGAACTTGAGATACTTGTGAATGAAATGGCCAGAAATAAAAATTATTTACAACAATTTTCTCATGAGTAGTAATAGGAAGCCGAGGGTTAAGTGAAGAGGAAAACAGAGAAACTGACCGTTTCCACATCCACTGAAATGTCCCTGTGACATAAAGGCAGCAGCTGCAACTTGCAGACAGAAATCTACCCCAGACAATAACCCTTTGGAAAAGCCCTCAAGCTCGGCCAAAAGAACCTGTTCACATGTACGTGTAAGTCACGGTGTAACTTTCCTCCCAGAATTATAGCTCTATGGCTATGTTCTGGGCTCCCAAAACAATTATCTTCAGACTTTTAAAAAAATCTGTATTTCCATGGAAAATTACAAAGAAAAACATTTACTAAGAGTTCTGTTTGAGTCAGAATTTTGTATTCTTACACAGTGATTTAATTCAAACATGTATTTCCTCCCTCAATTAAGGATTCCTCAATAGAGCTGGTTGAATTTCATCATTATTACCACATTTCCCATTCCCTTTATATAAAATGTCTATAATAGCATCTGCATGCATGATCTGCTGTGAGGATGAAGTGACACAATGCTGTTTGAGATAGCATTATACTGGGGATATATGCAGCTAGGGTTTCATAGAGCACATAGTTCACTCAGGCTAAAAAGGGATACAAAATCTGGGTTTCTTTCTGACTTAAATTATGTTTTACATAATTACAAATGACATTCAAAAAATAAGACTCATTTAAATGTGTATCTTTATCAGCCACTATGCTCTGAGAGAAAGATCAGGAGTTACAGCTATGTTAAGGAAAGTACAGGGCAGGTGACACTGTCCCCAAAACCTCTGCCTTCCGTGTATTATAAGCTACCTTCCATTTGATCCAGAATGTATTCCTGCTTACCTACTCTTGTAATTTATACCCTTTGCTCTCTTGTATCATGAATTTCTCTCTCATTCCTGGGGCATTCCCATCAGTATGCCAACATATGCTTGTATCTCCCATCTTTAAAAAACGAACAAAACAAAAAAACAATCACCAACTAAAAAATCCTTCTTTGAACCCATGTGACCCCATCTATACTCTCAGGCTCTATTTCCTCACCTATTCTCTCTTTACCTATTCTCTCCTCTGGAATGAGGCTCCCTTCCCAGCACACCACTAAAAGCACTCTGGACTAGGTCATGAGTCAAAGAGTCACTTGTCTGTGCTTTTAATTGAAGTCCCCCTTCCCCTAACAGAAGTACTTTTTTTCTCTCAGTGTTTGGACTGTAAACTCTGCTGTTGTCCTTCTACCTTACTAGCTCCTACAATCCTCTGAATAATTATTCATATCCCTTAGGACTTGGTCCTGGGCTCTCATCTCTTCTCTATCCAGTCTCCCAAGTTGATCTCGGCTTCTTCCAGAGCACTAAAAACATTGACTTCCAGATTCCTTACTACAGTCTTGTTATTCAGGCTTATATAGCCTAACCATATATTTGATATGTTCATTTCGATGTCTAATAGGCATCTCACATTTAACATGTGGGACAGGAGGATATTGCAGAGGCCTCCTCAGCATCCAGCGGCTCAAATGTCAACTCCTCAGACGGGTCTTTCCCATCCTGCTTCTCCCATTATACCTCTCTCTCCCTACTTCTTTTGTTTATGTATCTGTTTCCTCCAACTAGCATATAAGCTTTCTGAGGGCAGGGCTATTGTCTGTGTCCTTCAATGCTCTATTCTAACACTCAGAACAATAGTTAGCATATAGTAGAAGCCTTTAGAGCTATTTGTTCAATGAGCGAATATGCTTGTTAAGCAATTATGGAAGACTTCAAATGTTGCCTCGTCTTCTCTAATAAAATTATCTTTTCAACCACAAACTTCAACTACCCATCAATTAAAAGCATACTTATACAGCCACAAAAGTTATTGCCTGATAAGTATAAGCATTTACTTAAAAAAATATAGCAATGGGATGTTAAGAGGAGGTCAGATCTTTATTTTCAGAAGGTCATTGTATGAGACCCCTAAGTGGTCGTCTTACTGATGCACCTGACAAGCTCCTCCAGGTTCACCACCCGGGTCACAGGGACACTAAACTGTAGTCATGTCTTGCCCCTGTACCATCTCCTCCTGAATAGAGAAGACAAGTTTGTCATGGGCTTTTTCCTGGGGAATTCTTCCTGTTCCTTTAGGATAAAGGAGCAGGACCCTACACACACATAACTAGGCTTATCTTACATTTTCTAGCCAAAGAACCCAGAGACCTTCTCTATCATATTAACAGTGGGATTGCTCATCTATGTAATCAGAAAATTACACAGAGGTTGGACAATTTGTTGGTAAACTCAGTGAGCAAAAAACTGCTCAACTAGAAGAGGTAAAGCAGACTTTGATCAAACACATCTAAGATGCAACTGATTCAGAGAAATCACAGTAGGCACTGGTTTGGAAGCGCCATTTTGATGTCCAGAGGAATAACATTGTTATGGCCTGGGAGGTTGTTTATTGGGAATAGCTACATAAAGCATATAAGGAAGTAAAGAATTGCCTGGCAGAATATGGTGCATTAAAAGGAATAAAATCATAAGATAAACTGGGTGAAGAAGCACAATGTGCAGAGCATCTTTGCCCAGGAGGAAACGGAGACAACTGCTATGTGCATTTTAGATCTAAAACTGCTCTCAAAGAAGGCCCAAGCACAGCCAGTCTATAAATGCATCTATCTCAATTTAGATAGCTACAGTTGACTAACTAAATGGAAACAAGACTATGTAACAAAATCTTTTTGTCCATTGCTATGGACGAATGTTTCTAAAAAGAAAAGTTTGGGGTTTGGTATAATGAGGGAAATAAAACAATCTCTTGGCAGTAATGTATTTTTCATCATTCTTGATCTGCATAAACAGTCTGCTTCCAACAAGAAAAAAGCTGGACAGACAGCACATTAATGACTTTTTATGAACTGATTGGAGACCTGAAGCTATCCCCAAATTTGGAGAGATACGCACCTTTAGGGAGGCACAGGACCCAAGCATTTAGTCACCTGACACACAAGCCACCAAGATAATTCAACTAGAAATTTTGGTGAATTGCTGGAGGCTGAGAGTGGACCAGCATGAGAATGGTGAATCTCCTGGGGATCACAGTCATGGGGGTAGTTCGCACTGTTTTGCAAGCTTTTCCTCTAGGAACCCTACCGCGGTTTCAAAGAGAGGATCAGGGAGTACAAAGTTCTCACCATGGTTCTGCCTGGGGAAAAGGAAAAGCAGCAACTACAAAATCTGTCCAGAGCATCCCCCCTTAGGAAACAAAAGGTTTCATCTGCAGTAGCACCATTCAGCTGGGAGAAGGACACGTAGGGAACGCTTCCAAGACAAGTCCTCCCTTTTTCACCTAAGGGGGTGGGAGGAGCCTTATGCTCCAGAGGGAAGGGCTTTAGGATCACAGGCTGAGACAGTGGTGGGTATTCTCTGCAGCTGAAAGAAGGGAAATGGGGAGGGCAAAAAAGCTCTACCCCTAGAGCAGGAAAAAAAATTCTTGTGAGTGCCCAATGCTATGTGCTCCAAAGACTAAGACTTAATCAGAACAGAGAATGCTGCCCCTTGTACCCTATCACCACACTTATACAAACCTTCAATAATAAGAGTGGATTATAGCTGGGAGAACTGTAAGAGAAAGATTCTCTCTGGGGAGAAGCACAAAGGGAAGACCCAAAGCCTGGTGCCCACAGCAACAACAAACCTCAATAGTGGTAACCACAGCAATAACAAAGTTAAAACATAGCCCAATTCCTGGCTAGATTAACACAAATCTCCACACTCCAGGCCTATTTATCTCAGTTTCTATTGCCCTGAACAACATATCTAGCTTTCAACAACAACAAAAAAAAGCTATGTCAAATGACAAGAAATAAACATAGTCTGAAAAGATAAAGCAATCAATCATAAGAACAAGATTCAGATATGACAGAAATGTTGGAATTATCAGAGAGAAAAGATTAAATAACTTATAATAACAATGCTAGAGGCTCTAATGGAAAAAGTAGACATCATTCCAGATCAGATAGGCAATTTTAGCAGAGACATGGAAACTAAAAAAGATTAGAAATAAAAATGCTAAAAATAAAAAACACATGGTAACAGAAATGAAGAGGGACTTCAACAGGCTTATCTCTAGAAGAAACAGCTGAGGAAAGATTCAGGTAACTTCAAGGAGTTATACAAGCCGAAAGGCAAAAGAAAAGAGTGAAAAACACAACAGCACGTCCAAAAGCTTTGGGACAATATGAAACGATGTAACACTGGCATAACTAGAATCCCAGAAGGAGAAGAAAAAGAATAGGGCAGGTGAAATATATGAAGAAATAATGGGTAAACATATTCCAAAATTAGTGACAAAACACAAAACCATATATCCAAGAAACTTAAGACCACTGAAGCAAGATCAACTAACCAACCAACCAACCCACCAACCATACCTAGATATGTCATATTCAAACTGTTGAAAACCAAAAACAAAGTCTTGAAGGTAGCTGGGTGGGGGCAGGGGGAGACCCATGTTACCTACTGTCCATGGACTGAATGCCTGTGTCCCCTCCCAGATTCATATGTTGAAGCCTCAACCCCTGATGTGGTTGTTTTTGGACATGAGGCCACTAAGAAAGTAATTAAGATTAAATGAGGTTCTAAAGGTAGTGCCCTTATTGAATAAGATTAATGTCCTTATAAAAAGAGGTATCAGAGAGCCCCCTCCTCTTCATACACAAACACCAACGAAAGGTTATGTGAAGACACAGTAAGAAGGAGCCCGTCTGCAAGCCAAGAAGAGTCCTAACCAAAACCCAACCATGTTTGCACCCTGATCTTGGACTCTTCAGCCTGCAGAACTATGAGAAAACAAATTTCAGTTGTTAAGCCACCTAGTCTATGCTATTTTGTTATGGCAGCCTGAGCAGAATAGATACTTACAAAGGAACAAAGATAAGAATTACAGCAGATTTTTTGTCAGAAACCAGGCAAGCAAGAAAGCAAGAAGACAATAATGTCTTTAGATTGCTGGGGGAAAAAAAAAAAGTTTGTCAACCCAGAATTCTATATCCTTCAAAAGTGAAGGAGAAATAGAGATTCCCAGATAGATAAAAACAGGGAATTCACTGCCAGCAGATCTACCCTGCAAAAAATGTTAAAGGACGTTCTACAGGCATAAAGAATATAATATAGGTTAAGAACTTAGATCTACATGAAGAAATGAAGGTAAAGTATAATTACTTTTAATTACACTAAAAGAAAACTAATTGTATAAAGCAGTAATTTTAATAAGGTATTAGGTATTTATAGTAAAAATAAAAGTAAAATATCACATATATGACAATGGCAAAAGCAAAGGGGGGGAGACAATGGAAATATACTAATATAAGGTTCTTTCACTATGTGTAAAGTATTATAATATTATTTGAAGGTAGAAAGAAATTATTTTTAAAATGTATTGTAAACACTAGGCCAACCACTAACGATGTTTTTAAAAGAGGTATAAAGAATAACTTCATGGATAATATAAAACGGAATAATAAAGTTGCCTAATTAAAACCAAAGAAGGTAGGGGAAAAAAGAGAATCAAAGAACAAATACAACAAATAGAAAACAGCTAACAAGATCGTATGTTTTAATTGAATTATATCAATAATCACTTTAAATGTTAATGGCCCAAACAGTTAAAAGACAGAGATTATCAGATTGGATTCTAAATCAAGACATAGCTATATGATGTCTATAAGAAATTCAATTTTATGAAGACTTAGATATGTAAATCTTTTCTAAACATATGTGCACCTAATAATAGATCTTCAAAATATATGAGGCAAAATCAGATAGATATGTAAGGAGAAACAGACAAATGCCTAATTTTAGTCAGACTTCAGCATTCCTCTCTCAACAACTAATAGAACAAGTAGGCACAAAATCGGTAAGAATACAGATGACCCAAACAACACAATCAAACAACATGACTTGATATTTACACAGCAGGACCAACAGCAGCATAATACTGTATGACTGCACATGGAACATTCACTAAGATAGACCATAAAACAAAACTTTGCAAACTCATATAATGTATAATACATTCTTGGAATATAATGAAATTAAACTAGAAATCAATAACAAAGTTATCGAAAAATTCCTAAATATTTAAAATTTAAAGACTACACATCTTAATAATCCATGGGACAATGAAGATGTCTCAGGGAAATTAAAAACATTTTGAACTAAATGAAGATAAAAGTAAAAGAGAACTTAGAGGGAAATTTATAGTACTAAATTCATATATTAGAAAAGGAGTATGATCTGAAATCAATAATTTAAGCTTATACCTTAGGAAACTAGAAGATGAGAGTAAAATCTTAAAGAAGGAAGAGGAAGGAAATAAAAATTAGAGTAGAAATCAGTGAAATTGAAAACAGGGAAACAACAAAGAAAATTGATGAAACCAAAAGTTAGTTTTTTGAAAGGAAATAAAATTGAAAAAAACTATGAGGTCATTAAATATGAAATGTCCAATTTCGAAAGTTTAGTTTATTTATTTATTTTTTTTTGAGACAGTCTCACTCTCTTGCCTGGGGCAAGTGCCGTGGCGTCAGCCTAGCTCACAGCAACCTCAAACTCCTGGGCTCGAGCAATCCTACTGTCTCAGCCTCCCGAGTAGCTGGGACTACAGGCATGCGCCACCATACCCGGCTAATTTTTTCTATATATATTTTTAGCTGTACAATTAATTTCTTTCTACTTTTGGTAGAGATGGGGTCTCGCTCTTGCTCAGGCTGGTCTCGAACTCCTGAGCTCAGAACAATCCGCCCGCCTTGGCCTCCCAGAGTGCTAGGATTACAGGCGTGAGCCACCGCGCCTGGCAAAAGTTTAGTTTATTATATTTCAAATAAGAAGCAGTACAATTAATCAAAGTATGCGCCTAAACTACAACACAGTTCTGCCATCTTAAGGGTAGCTTGTTTACACCAGCAACAAAGAAGCCTGGAGAGTGAGTGGCGATGAAATCGCAAAAGGCGTTTGCCACAGCTTGTTGAGAATTGAATATTTTTCCTGGCAAGAAGTGGTCCAAAGCCTGGAAGAAGTGGTAGTCAGTTGGTGCAAGGTCTGGTGAATACAGTGGATGACAGAGAGTTTCCAAGTCCAGCTTCTGTAGTTAAAGCGGTGTTGTTTCTGCTACATGCGGTCTTACAAGAGGATTGGCCTGTCTCTATTGACCAATCTTGGCTGCTTTAATCGCAAGCATCCTCATCATTTTATCCAACTGCTTGCAATAGACATCCCCTGTAATTGTCTGATCAGATTTCATGACGGTATAGTGGATAATACCAGCACTGGACCACCAAACAGACATCATTAGTTTTTTTTTGATGAATATTTGGTTTTAGACTGTGTTTTGGCACTTTATCTTCATCCAATCATTGTGCCAAATGCTTGCAATTGTCAAAAAAATTCATTTTTCATCGTACATAACAATGATGTAGAAATGGTTCACCTTTATGTCGTGACAGCAAAGAAAGGCAAGCTTCGAGACGATTTCTCTTCTGACATTTGTTTCATTCATGCAGTACCCATTTATTCAGCTTCTTTACCTTGCCCATTTGTTTCAAATTGTCCAATATTGTTGGAATAGTAATGTCAATACTTGTTGCTAATGCACGCATAGGTTGAGAAGGATTCGATTCCACTACAGCTTTCAGCTCATGATTATCCACCTTGGTCTCAGTCACCCACATGGCTCATTTTCAAGATTAAAATCACCAGAATAAACAAGACATCTGCACTCGAATGTTTATAGCAGCAAGATATAGCAATTGCAAAGATGTGGAAACAACTCAAGTGTCCATCAATACATGAGTGGATTAATAAAATGTGGTATCTGTATACCATGGAGTACTATTCAGCCATAAGAAACAATGGTGATATAGCACCTCTTATTTTCCTGGATAGAGCTGGAACCCATTCTACTATGTATCCCAAGAATGGAAAAATAAGCACCACATGTACTCACCAGCAAATTGGTTTCACTGATCAACACCTAAGGGCACATATAGGAATAACATTTATCAGGCGTTGGGCAGATGGGAGGGGGGAGAAGGGGATGGGTATATACAAACATAATGAGTGCGATGCGCAACATCTGGGAATGACACGCTTGAAGGTCTGACTGGGGTGGGGGGGGCAAGGGCAACGTTACCTAAACATTTGTACCCCCATAATATGCAGAAATAAAAAAAAAATCACCACAATGAAACTTCTCAAACTATCGATGTACCATGCGTTCATTAGCCACATCCTTCCCAAACACCTCATTGAAATTTTGACCTGTCTGCATTACACTGGTTCCACAACAAAACTCATATTATCAAAAATAAAACGAATTTTTGACTTATCCATGGTTTCACAAAAATTGCTCTAAAGTAAATCTGAAAGATAATCACAAGCCAAAACATGCATTTGAAAGAATGAGGATGTACCTTCACAATAAAAAAAAAAAACTCCAAGAAGTGTCAAAATGAAATGTCAGTGATATCAACTGTCAAACTTAGTACTTAAGGAAATTGAACATTCCATACTTAATAACCTAATATATCCAGGCAAACCAAGAACAGAAAGAAAAGACAAATTGCCACTACCAGAATTTAAAGAAGGGACATCAATATACAGATCTCACAAACATTAAAAGGTCATAAGAAAATACTATGAACTCTATTCCAAGAAACCTGAAAACTTAGACAAAATGCTTAAATTCCTTGAAATATACAAACTACCAAGATTCACTCAAAGAGAAAGAACACATAAATAGCCCTGTATCTATTAAAGAAACAGAATATGTTATTTAAAATCCTCTAATAAAGAAAATTCTAAGCCCGAATGTTCTACCAAACATTTAAGGAAGAAATAACACCAACTTTACATACTCTCTTCCAGAAAATAGAAAAGGGAACACTTCCCCATTTGTTTTATGAGGCTGCCATTATGCTAATGCCACAAGACAAACACAGTATCAAAAAGAAACTGCAGACAAATATCTCTCAAGATATAATATTCTTAACAGAATATTAGTAAATCAAACCAACAATATATTAAAAAGATAATACACTATGACCAAGTGAAACTCATCTCAGGAAGGCAAGGCTGATCCTACATTGTAAAACCAACCAATGTAATTTACCATATTAGTAGATGAATTAAGAAAACTATACGAACATATCAGTAGATGCAGAAAAAGCTTTCAGTGAAATTCAGAATAAACACCCTCAGCAGTCTAGGAATAAATGGGAATTTCCTTACTCTACTAAAAGGCATCCATGAAAAATCCACAGCTAGCCTTATTCTTAATGGTGAGAGACTGAATGCTTTCCCCCTAAAATCTGGAACAAGGCAAGGATGTACTTTCTCACCACTCCTATTCCACCTTGTCCCTAACCCTAACCTAGCTAGTGTGATAAGGCAAGAAAAAGAGCAAAAGGCATACATATTGCAAAGGAAGAAATAAAACTGCATTTGTTGCCAGATAACATGGTTGTCTATGTAGAAAACTCCAAAGAATCTATAAAAACACTCCTGGAACTAAAAAGTGAGTATAGTGGGGTTGCAGGGTACAATGTCAACATACAAAAATGAATTGTGAGGCCACGTGCAGTGGCTCATGCCTATAATCCCAGCACTTTGGGAGGATGAGGTGGGAGCAATGCTTGCGGCCACAAGTTCAAGACCATCCTGGGCAACATAGAGAGACCTCATCTCTACAAAAAAATTTAAAAATTAGCCAAGTGTGGTGGTGTGTGCCCATAGTCCTAGCTGCTTGGGAGGCTAAGGTGGGAAGATGGCTTGAGCGCCGGAGTTCGAAGCTACAGTGAGCTACCTAACAAAATAGATCTGAGATCTGTGGAAAGCTATGAAAACACTGATGAAACAAATCAAAGTATCTAAATAAATGCAGAGAAGACATCAGTAAGATAGTGGAACAGGAGCTTTCCACCATCACACCCCCACAGCAGCATTGATTTGACAACTACCCGTGGATAAGAGTACCTTTGTGGAAGTCTGAGAATCCAGCAGAGAAGTTCCAGCACACTGATGGATACACTAAGAGGCTAGTAACATTTTCACTTTATCTGGGTTATTACTCCCCCAAGGCAGCACAGTTCAGTGCCAAGAAAGACCCCCACAGCCTATGATTTCTCCCATGGGGGAAAGTGAGAGTGTAGTGAGCTAGCTTTTAGCTTCCCCAGTTGTGTGGGATGCTGCCCAAGAGGCCCTCTTCTTTCCTACCTCACCCAGATTACTGAGGTGACCAGCACAGATGAGTGGCTGGGAGAGGCTGGGAATAGGGAAGAGAGGCCATAATCCCTCCTAACCAATAAACGGACCAATAACGAGTAGGGGGATTGAATCAGTAATAAGAAAATCTCTCAGCAAGGAAAAGCCCAGGACCTCATGAGCCTTCACTGGTGAATTCTATCAAATGTTTAAAGAAGAATTAATACCAATTCTTCTCAAACTCTTCCAAAAAAACTGAAGAAGAGGAAACACTTCTGAGCTCATTTCATGAGGCCAGAAATACCCTGATATCAAAGCCACACGGAATACTACAAAGAAAGAAAATTATAGGCCAATATCCCTGAAGAACATAAATGCAAAAATCCTCAACAAAGTAATAGCAAACCAAATTAAAAAGCACATTAAAAGGATCACACAACATGATCAAGTGAGATTTATCCCTGGGATGCAAGGGAGGTTTCAACATATACAAATCAATAAATATGATACACCACATTAACAGAATGAAGGACAAAAGTCATATGATCATCTCAATAGATGCGGAAAAAGCATTTGACAAAATTCAACATCCTTTCATGATAAAACTTTCAACAGATTAGGTGTAGAAGGAATGTACTTCAACACAGTAAAGACCATCTATGACAAGCCCACAGCTAACATCATACTCAATGGTGAAAAGCTACAACTTTTTCCTCTAAGATCAGGAATAAGACAAGGATGCTCACTCTTGCCAGTTCAATTCAATATAGTACTGGAAGTCCTAGCCAGATCAATTAGGCAAGAAAAAGAAACAAAAGGCATTGAAATTGGAAAGGAAGAAGTAAAATTTATATATGCAGATGACATGATCTTATATATAGAAAACCCTAAGACTCCACCAAAAAATGGTTAGAACTAATAAACAAATTCAGTAAAGTTACAGAATACAAAATCAACATAAAAAATCAGTTGTGTTTCTATGCACTAACAACAAACTATTTGAAAAAGAAATTAAGAAAACAATCCCATTTACAACGGCATCAAAAAGAAAAATACTTAGGAATAAATTTAACGAAGAAGGTTACACTGTACACTGAAAAATCTAAAATGCTGATAGACAAAATTGAAAAAGACACAGATAAATGGAAAGATATCCCATGTTCATGGATTGGAAGAATCAATATTGCCAAAAGGTCCATACTACCCAAAGCAATCTACAGATTCAATGCAACCGCTATCAAAATTCCAATGGATTTTTTTCACAGAAATAGAAAAACCAATACTAAAATTCATATGGAATCCCAAAAGACCCTGAGTAGCTAACACAATCTTGAGCAAAACAAGCAAAAGTAGAGGTGTCACACTTCCTGATTTCAAATTATATTACAAAACTATCATGATTAAAGCAGCATGGTACTGGCATTAAAAAAAAAACAACAACACAGGCCAGGCATGGGGGCTCATGGTGGCCTATAATCCTAGCACTCCGGGAGGCTGAGGCAGGAGGATCACTTGAGACCAGGAGTTTGAGACTAGTCTGAGTGAGAGTGAGACCCCATCTCTATAAAAAATAGAAAAATTAGCTAGGTATGGTGGCATGTGCCTGTAGTCACTACTACTTGGGAGGGTGAGGCAGAAGGATTGCATGAACCCACTGTTGCACTCTAGCCCGGGCGACAGAGCAAGACCCTGTCTCAAAAAAAAAAAAAAAAAAAAAAAAAAAAAAAAAAAAAAAAAAAAAAAAAAAAAAAAAAAAAAAAAAAAAAAAAAAAAAAAAAAAAAAAAAAAAAAAAAAAAAAAAAAAAAAAAAAAAAAAAAAAAAAAAAAAAAAAAA
Source organism: Indri indri (assembly GCA_004363605.1). Lineage (NCBI taxonomy): Eukaryota > Metazoa > Chordata > Mammalia > Primates > Indriidae > Indri > Indri indri. The sequence continues at coordinate 41 of RJWJ010010865.1, read as the reverse complement.
AAAAAAAAAAAAAAAAAAAAAAAAAAAAAAAAAAAAAAAAA
>RJWJ010010864.1:0-45853 GCA_004363605.1 Indri indri | reverse complement strand
TTGTCTTTCCCTAGATGCTTTGAGGGAAAGGAGGGACCTGAACTTGTTTGCTGGTTTCTGAGGCAATAGGCCTGGCCAACCCCCTCACCAAAAGTGGCCCTTGAACAGTTGCATTTTAATCCAGTGTTCCAGCCTGTGCAGGATATCTCTCTACGAGTGACTCTTGACAGTGATGATCAATATAGATTAACTATTGTTCGTACTATTGTTTATTGCCTAAATGATCAGAATAGCATACCAGCCTCAGGGTTTATGTCCTTCTTGACAACTAATGGCTCATGCACACAGTCATCTTTGATGGGAATCTTCAATCTCCCAGTGTAACAATAATTGAATGGAGATGCAGAGAAGATAGTAGATAGATACTAGAAGATACTAGAAGATAAACTCCTAGACATTTATCATGGAGTCCAAGACTTCTCAGTTTGACCCAAACTTACTCTCTTGCCATATAAACTGCCTCTGATTCCCCTCCTTGCACCCTGAGGTACAGTTGCATCAAATTGCTCAAGCTCTTTGAGCACACCATAGCTTCCCGCCTCGGTGGGTTATTCCTGCAGTGAACTTCCGTGTTTCTCCATTTGAAGAATGTCTGCATTTATTTTAGGACCTAATTCAAAAATTATCTTCTCTCTGAAGCCTTCCCTGATCCTGCTCATTGTCCGTACTGCTCTAGATCTGATCACTTTTTTCTGTGCTTCGTAACAAATGACTTTTTCCCTTTAGTGTGGGGCTTATCATTTTATAGAAAGCAAGCTATGTGTATTCCTGAAATCCTGATAAACTGTGGCTGTTCAAAGTAGACACTCAGTGGAAGTTATTGCCTGGGTAAGGGATTGAACTACCATCCTATGAGTTGAGGGCTCTACGATTCAATCATTCTCTGATCTTCACAAAGCATTCCAGGCTGTGGTTACACAAAGGTAATTTATATCTTTGCTTTCAGATAGGACCAAGCTTTGGCTGAATGCCCAACCATATAGTGGACATAAATTAACAGGGAGCAATTTACAGTCTGTCATGTCTTATTGCTTAATGAATTTGTCAAAAATCATATTACGCTGAAAATTATGGCAAGGAGGGTCCATGGGGCTTATGTCTTTAAGAGTGAGATTGTTCCAGCCTCACCCAAGCAAAACTGCTGCAACTGCTTTCCTCTTTTTAATGCAGACTCCAGAATCTCTGAGTACTTCTGTTTGTTTATCAGATCTCTGTTGACCTTCATTTTGCATTAGGACTACCAGGGATGACCTTGGCCAGTTCGCAAACACCCCAAAACAGTCCACCTGTCAGAGCCAAATAGGATTTAGGAGTCTATCTCAAACTACTGATTCTGTGCTAATATGATGTCATACGTTTCTGGCTATGCTCACCCCAGACTTTATTACTCACGTTTCGAACAAAGCCAAAGCCTAGTCCTCCATTATGAGGGCACCAGGCAGAACCCCCTTTTAGCTTTGCCACAATTTCTGCCCCACTCTTCTTCTCATTTTCTTCCTCTTTCCCCACCCCTTTGCTCCCCAAACCTCTCCAAACCTTTATTCCCTTCTGTTTCTCAGGATACAAGTCCTCTTTGAGTGATGCTGTTTCACAAGATAAAGAGTCATACTTGGGTTTCTCTATGCATTACTTTCCTCATTTGTAAAATGGGATTAATAATAGCTAACTCGCTGGGCTAGTGTGAGGATTAGTGTGCCTGGCATTCATTCACTTATCCATCATCCATTCATCCCTCTATCCATCCATGCAAAACTTACTCATTCATTTTGTAAATATTGTTGGCATACCTGAAATTGGTCAGGCCCAATGCTTGGCATTTAGGATATATAGCATTCAGGAACTGTAGACCCTGCTTTAAGAACCTTGGAATCTATTAGGGGAATGGGCAAATTAAAAGACAACCAAGAACAAATGTGGGAAGGTTAGTGATTGAGACGTGCTCAGTCAGAGCAGAAGATGGGTTCAGAGAAATCTGCTCAGGCCTCCTAGGAGTGCGTGGAGAGCTGCCAAGGCTCTGTCCTGGGGACAGGGCTGCCCTTGGATTTGAGGCCACAGTTGATACTCACAAATGATGATGGAGCTGCTAGTGGAAGCGGCAGTCCTGGAAATAGTAGTTCTGGTTATTATTATTTCTGTTAGTCTTTCTCTCTCTCTCTGCTTCTCTTTCAGTTTCTTTACAGCTCGTTATTCTTCCTTTTACTCCTCTTTATCTTATAATTCTTTTGGGGACATGTGACTATAGACTAACTGATGGCTGATTAAAACACAATTGGATCTTTTTATTACATGTTTTTCCTAAGGAAAAATTGCCCCAGTGGCACCTGAACATATGGAAGAGCCATGGCTGGGTTGCAGACCAGTGGGGGCTGCCCCATGGAGGTGGCAGATGCCCCGGAGCAGCTCCCTGGCTCATCCTGCGATCTGTCTGGTTGGCCAAATGGAAGCAGGCCAGCCACCTAACAGTTAACTGTGACTCTTTTTCTCTCTCCATTTCATTTCAATCTCTTTGTTCCATGCAACCAAAGAGCTAATGGCTGGCGAATTTATTATGACCCATTGTTTGCCTTGTGGAATAAATCGATTCTTCCCCTTTCTATGTTCCGATTCCCCCTTTTGTCTGCAATTTTATTTTATGGTTCTTTTTGTACACATCCAACACATGCTGAGGTTATTGAAAAGCACAAATTACACAGAATTCAATTTGCATATCTATTGAGGGTCCAATCCCAGAGTCCTCAGTCAGGCAAAATGCCCACTGACTCTTACCTCCTTTACTCTGCTCCTCCTTGGCACCAAAACCGCAGGCTACCCCTCCACTGCTCCTAGCAGGCATGGCACAGGGCCTTCCCAAACAGTTTCAGCAGAGTCACATTGTAGAGGACAACGCACTGGCCTTTCGCAAAGTTCCAACAAAGTCACCCAGAGTATCTGAGTGGGCAAGGTTGAGAAAGAGGCCAGATAACAGCAACACGAGGCCGATTTAGCACGGCTGTTGCCTGAAAAAGTACAGGCGTTGGAATCAGACAGGATTAGGTGTGAATCCCTGCTCTGCAAATGCTTGCTTTAAAAAAAATAAACTTTTTATTTTGAGATAGTTGTGAGTTCACATGCAGTTGTAAGAAATAATACAGAGAGATCTCGTGGACCCTCCACCCAGTTTCTGTAGCCATTTGCCTTTTGTCCTTGGGACAGTTACTTAATCTAGCTAAGTATCACTTTCTTCATCTGTAAAGTAAGAGTCATAACAATACATAACATGTATAATTGTTTTTCAGATCACCTGAAATAACATCTATGAGAAAACTTGTGAGCACAGTAGTTGAACCCAGCCTGCCCTCAGTAGGCAGATCTTCTTCTCAGAACTGGTTAAATGATGATAGTCAAATAATTCTGATTCATGGAGGAATATTAATCTGGAGAGAGTCTCTAGCAGTATATTCATAGCTTTGATCTAAATCCTATCATGAAAAATAGAATATTTTAAAAAATTTGATACAAAAATGATACTTTTTACAGAAAATTTAAAAAATAGGGAAACATAAAATACAGGCATACCTCTGAGATATTGAGGGTTTGCTTCCAGACCACTGTAATAAAGCAGATATCTCAATAAAGCAAGTCACACAAATTTTTGGTTTCCAAGTACATATAAAAATTATGTTTATACTATACTGTAGTCTAATAAGTGTACAATATAGCATTATGTTTAAAAAATAGTGCATATACTTTACATAAAAAATACTTTATTGCTAAAAAATGCTAATGATCACCTGACCCTTCAGTGAGTCATAATCTTTTTGCTGGTGGAGGGTCTTGCCTTGATGTTGATGGTTACTGACTGGTCAGGGTTGTGGTTGCTCTGGCAATTTCTTAAAATAAGACAACAATGAAGTTTGCCGCATTGATTGACTTTTCCTTCATGAAAGATTTCTCTGTAGTATGGAATGCTGTTTGATAGCATTTTACTCACAGTAGAACTTCTTTCACATTTGGAGTCAATCCTCTCAAACCCTGCTGCTGCTTTATAAACTAAGTTTGTGTCACATTCTCAATCCTTTTTTGTCTTTTCAACAATGTCTGCAGCATTTTCTTTTTTTTAATTTCATTATATTACGGGGATACAAATGTTTAGGTTATGTATATTGCCCTTGCCCCACCCGAGTCAGAACCTTAAGCATGTCCATCCCCCAGACGGTGAGCACCACACCCATTAGGTGTGTATATACCCATCCCCTCCACCCCCCTCCCATCTTCCCAGCACCCGATGAATATTACTACTGTATGTGCACTTAAGTGTTGATAAGTTAATACCAATTTGATGGTGAGTACATGTGGCGCTTGTTTTTCCATTCTTGGGATACTTCACTTAGTAGAATGGGTTCCAGCTCTATCCAGGATAATACAAGAGGTGCTAGATCACCATTGTTTTTTGTGGCTGAGTAGAACTCCACAGTATACGTATACCACATTTTATTAATCCACTCTTGTATTGATGGGCACTTGAGTTGTTTCCACATTTTTGCAATTGTGAATTGTGCTGCTATAAACATTCGAGTGCAGATGTCATTTTCACCAGGCATAAATTCCATCTCAAGAAATCACTTTCTTTGCTCATCCATCCATAAGAAGCAAATCCTCATCTGTTATTAATAAAATTTTATCATGAGATTACAGCAATTCAGTCACATATACAGGCTCCACTTCTAATTCTAGTTCTTTTGCTATTTCTACCACATCCGTGGTTACTTTCTCCAGTGAAGCCAATGAACACTTCAAAATCATTCATGAGAGTTGGAATCAACTTCTTCCAAACTGCTGTTTGTATTATTTATTTATGTATTTATTTTTGTAGAGATGGGCTCTCAGTATGTGCCCAGGCTGGTCTTGAACTCCTGGCCTCAAGCAATCCTCCCACTTCAGCCTCCCTAAGTGTAGGAATTACAGGTGTGAGCCACCGTTCCTAGGCTAATGCTGATATTTTGACCAACTCCCATGAATCACAAATGTTCTTAATGCATCTTTAATGGTGAAGCCTTTCCAGAAAGTGTTCAATTTACTTTCCTCAGATCCTCAGAGGAATCACTATGGCATTGATAGCCTTATGAAATGTACTTCTTAAGACTTGAAAGTTGGAATTACTGCTTGATCCAGGGGCTGCAGAATGGATTGTGTGTTCGCAGGCATGGAAACAACATTAATCTCCTTGCACATCTCCATTAGATCTCTTGAGTGACTAAGTACATTGTCAATGAGCAGCAAAATTTTGAAATAAATCTTCTGAGCAGAAGTTGTCAACATTGGGCTGAGAATATTTGGTAAGCCATGCTATAAACAAACATGCTGTCATCCAGGCTTCGTTGTTCCATTTATAGAGCACAGGCAGAGTAGATATAGCATAATTCTTAAGAGCCCTAGGATATTTGGAATGGTAAATGAGCATTGGCTTCAACTTAAAGTCACTAGTTGCATTAACTTCCAACAGGAGAGTCAGCCTGTCCTTTAAAGCTTTGAAGCCAGGCATTGACTTCTCCTCTCTAGCTATGAAAGTCCTAGATGACATCTTTTTCCAATAGAAGGTTGTTTGGTCTACACTGAAAATCTATTTCTTAGTGTAGCCACCTTTATCAATGATCTTAGCTAGATCTTCCGGATAACTTGCTGCAGCTTCTACATCGCTATGTGCTGCTTCACCTTGCACTTTTATGTTATGGAGACAGCTCCTATCCTAAAACCTCATGAACGAACCTCTGCTAGCTTCAAACTTTTCTTCTGAAGCTTCCTCACCTTTCTCAGCCTTCACAGAATTGAAAAGAGTTAGGGCCTTGCTCTGGATTAGGCTTTGACTTAAGGGAATGTTATGGCTAGCTTGATCTCCAGACCACTAAAACTTTCTCTAATTAGCAATAAAGATGTTTCACTTTCTTATCATTCATATGTTCACTGTAGTAGCACTTTTAATTTCCTTCAAGAACTTTTCCTTTGCATTGACAACTTGGCTAACTGCTTGGTGCAAGGGGCCTAGCTTTCGGCCGCTTGGTGCAAGGGGCCTAGCTTTCGGCCTATCTCCACTTTCTACTTGCCTTCCTCACTAAGATTCAACATTTCTAGTTTTGATTTAAGTGTGACTCTTCCTTTCACTTGAGCACTTAGGGGCCATTGTAGGGTTGTTAATTGGCCTGATTCAATATTGCTGTATTTCAGGGAATAAGGAGGAATGGCCAGTTGGTAGAGTGGTCAGAACACACACAACATTTATTGATTAAATTTGCTGTCTTATATGGGCACAGTTCATAGTGGCCCCAAATAAGTACGATAGTAATGTCAAAGTTCACTGATCGCAGATCACTGTAACAGATACAATAATAATGAAAAAATCTGAAATATTGTGATTATTACCAAAATGTGACACAGAGACACAAAATGGGCACATGTTGCTGGGAAAATCATGCTGATACGCTTAACACGGGGTTGCCACAAACCTTCAATTTGTGAAAACCTGAGTATCTGGGAAGTACAGTAAATCAAAGTACAATAAAATGAGGCATACCTATAAATTAAAGTAACCTGTACTGTAACCCTAACACCTAGTTAAAATTATTGCTAATGCTTTATTGTATATCTCTCATAGTTATATTTTTAAATAACAAGAATGCGATCATGCCTCTAATACTCTTTTGTGATCATTATAAAAATGTAGCAGTCTATTTTAGGACTGCATAATATTGTGCAGTAGGGAGTACTATATTTTTATTTCGTTTTTTTTTACAGTGCCCACTATGTTGCTGCTGAGCAGTTTCTTTCCTTTCTTCTCTTCCTTCTTCAATTCCTCCTCCAACCCATTCCTCTCCTCTTTTTCTACTCAGAAAGAGATATGTATTAAACATCCTTGTAAACAAATCTTCACACTCATCTATGATTATTTCCTCAGGGTCCATTTCTAGGAGTGAATATGTATGGCTTAAAGGGTCTGCACATTTTATGGTTTTTGATACATAGTAAACCACGTTATTACCAATTACTTAGATCAGGGATTCTTTAATCAGGGCCTATGTCAGAATCTTCTGGGGAACTCTTTAAGCCTATACTTCCCCAGTCTAGACCTCTGGAGATTTTTATTCCAAGGATCTGGCACAAGCCCTCAGCACCTGCACTTTTAAAATTCTTTCCAGGGGATTCCAGTATACACATCTAGTTGAGTACCACTGGCTGAGAGGAAGACAGAGGTAAAATGCCAACAAAAATTTTCAAAGGATAGAAGGCTGGAAAGAAAATTAATTGGGTGATATCATCAGGTACCCCAAATATGTCCATTTGTTGGGATAATGGAGGAATGAGCTGAGACTTAATATATATTGAGCACCTTCCATAAGCCAGACACTGCGTTGTCACAGAACATACATTATCTTAATGGTCACAACAACCCCAGGCAGGAATGTGGTCTGTTTTTACAGATGAGGGAATAAAACTCAGGGTGTTAACTTGTTTGCTCAAGGACAGGTTTTGAACACAAGTCTTCTTATTTCCAAAGTCCATGCTTTTTTCTGTCCCCCCCCCCACCACATACCACAAATGTCCATTGGTGAATTTAAGAGGGATCAATGCAATGTAATAAACTTAGACCCTCAAATTCAAGTACACAAAGAATACCACTAGGAGCTGTAGTTTATCTAAACCATCTGTGAGAAAGATTTAAAGCAGTGTTCTCAAAGTGGACTCCAAGCATCATTAACCTAAAATTATTGGAAAAGGGGGGAAATGATAAAAATGTAGATTCTTGAGCCCCACCATAAATCTACTGAATTAGGATCTCTAAGTTGGGACCCAGAAATCTGGATTTCTAAGGAACACCCAGGTGCTTCTCATGCACACCACAGTTTGAGAATCAGTGGTTGAGAGTTTTAATTAAACTTGGGTTTAATGTAAATTGACAAGGTAACGCATCTGAAAAGAAAAAGAAATTTTAATGTGAACCTAATTTACATTGGTCAAGGGGCAAACACATCTGCATTGTTATGGTCACTTTTGAGCAACTCATCCTTAAGTGTATTTAAAATCATCAGTGCACAGAGAAGAGTAACCAGCATGGAGGGCATACTTGATGCAGTTGAAGGAGTTGGAATAGAGAAGACTTGAAGGAGATAGAACAGGTGCTAAGATGGGGTGTCAGGGCTTCTTTCTTACCCTCCCCTGCAGGCCCTGTCAGTACAGCTAGAAAGCCTAGAACTGGGGGTTGCATGTTCTGTTTAGCAAGGTAGAGGATTTCATCTCTGACATGTCTATGGAAGTCTTTCTCTAGCAGGAAGATAGGCTGTCATTGTAACATGGGATTCATGGCAGGTCCCCTCCACTGTTCACTGGAAGCTGAAGATTTCAACTGCCAGGCTGTCCTCACACTGTGCTTTTATTATTATAGATAATATCATGGTGCTAGAGAAGGGCTCCTAATATGGATACCTCCTGGGAGATATAGCTGTGTTCATTACCTCCTTTCTCTTTAGTGACAATGTAGGGTAAGAGATGGAACCTGGGCTTCAGTGGCAGGGGACCTAGCTTTGGTCCCAGGTTTGCAATTAATGAGTCAGTTAAGGCAGAACCCCCAATCTCTGTGTAGTGTTTGTTCATCTGCAAAATGGCTATCACTGTGGCTACCCAGCTTCATCATGGTATTGCTGAGAGGACCAGGAAAAAGGTGATGACAATGGTATAGCCAGAAAACACTATACAAAGTCAGTATTAATATAATTCCTACATCAGATTTTAAAAAATATATCTTAAATATATACTTGAACCACCTATATTGTTTGCAAACTGAGAAAAAACATTGTGCATTAACCTAAAATCAACAATAACGGAACAAATTATGCTAAAGCAGAAAGGATTGCAAAAAATTATAATAACTACAGTACAATAAGAAGAGCTTGTCACTTTACATCAAACTTTACTCCTACCTTACAGGAGAGGAGAAGAATGGAAGTGAGGAGTAAAGGAGTGAGTGTGTTGTATGTAACGGAGGCCCTTGAACCTGCCAAACATGGTTTAAATGTGATGATCATTACATTCTTACCACAATCCTTGAGGAGCAGCTATTGGAAGCCCCCTGTTTTATAGTTGAGGAAACTGAGGACTAGAAAGCGTAAGTGTGCTGCCTATAGCAGTCACTGGCAGATCCACATGAAGGGGACTGTTGACATTCGGCAGTGGTGTTAGGGGAGAGGATTGTTTTTTTCTGACATCATTGGTAAAAAAAAGGTCCTACAATTTAGGTCAGATGGAGAGTCAGGGAAGGTCTCAGGAGCAGAGAATCTGCTTGATAAATACCATGGGTCTAGGATGACCTTGTGGCAAGAGTTGCCTTATCTCACATCTCACGTGCATTTATGGAGCTCTGTTGTGGGTACACACTCCGCTAGTCACTGGAGACACAGCCAGTAACACACGGCCCCTGCCATTACCATGCTCTCAGTTCTTGCATAAACAGTTTACATTGACACTTTCTTGCTGTAATTCTACTTCATTCCTCCTCCCTCCTGTTCTCCCCTCAATTCTCAGCCAATAAAAACACCGCCAAGGCAGAGCATGGCTGCCCCTTCCTCTTCTCTCTCATCTTTTTCGTTCCTCTTAGTAGCAATTTCTTATGTATTTATTATGTGCCAGAATTTGGGCTATGCACTTTAAATAGACTATCTAATTTAGTCCTCATGACAATGCCATGGGGTAAATTTTATTATCCCATTAAAAAATAGATATGGGATGTTAAGTAATTTCTTCAAAATAGCCTGTCATGGCCAGTAAATGTCTGAGCCGCCTTTCACGCCTGGGTCTTTGGACTCCGAGTACATCACACTTAACACGATATAATAACGCTCTATTCAGCAAGCATATATGTTTGCTGTTGCACCGATCATCACTTTAGTAGAAGTTAAAAATAAAAGGTTAACAGATCTGGGAACCATAATTTAAGAGAGGAAATGTGCTATGTACATGAGCACTATAAGTAAATGTTACATGATTTGGAGTTATTTATCTTACAGACAAAAATGGGAATGGCTACTTACATGCTTTCATCACAATTGGCCTGTAGAATCAGGAAAATTGAATTTGAGTCCTGCCTCTACCATTTAATTGATGTGGGACCCTGCAAGTTTTATTTAATTTTGGTTATTCTCAACTGTATAAGGGGAGTAATAATAGTGTCAAACATATGGTAATTATCAGGAGTTGAAGCACAGCATAATTTCTAGTGTATAGTAAGTACTCAATATATTTTTGTTATAATTATGATTATAGTGATTGAGCCTTTAATGTTTTTTTCAGGTACTCTTAGGAGTTTTGTGTCATTCTTCATTCATATATGCTCAGTGAATGTAGAGTGGGATGAAAATTTGGTGAATTATTCAACACTGTTAGAAGGGATCACTCTTCTCCTATAGCTTGCCCTATGCACATTCTTAGTCTTTCTTATAGAATTGCTCTGTCCCAGTAGCTGTGGCAAGAATTTATGAAAAAATTAGGCAAGAATAACCGTATGCTCTCTTTTTTTTTTTCTCCTCTTGGGAAGGAACAGGTCCACTCTCCTGCCGCTAATTTCCTCTCTGCTTATCTATCCTGTGAGTGCCCCCCAAACAGGCCTCTCTGGCTGTCCCTGCTGTAACTGAGCCTAAGTTGCTGGCTTCTTGATTTTGGTGCTAGGAAAGCCATGTTGGCTCTCATCTTAGCGTCCATCCTCCAACCTATCAGCACAGGCACTAAAGTTGATCCTTTGACCTTCATCTGCTACTGTTTTGCTTATTTCCCAATTCATTCAGAACTCAGGACAAGAGTCATGCCAGTCTGTATTGTGGGCTCCACCAGAGACGTCCAACAAGCAGTTTTCATTTAATTTGGCAATATTTACTAAACAACTTGAGTGAGACCGACATTGTAAGGGACTTGTAAGTCTAGGCTAAAAAGGGATGAGGGGAAGGCAGGACTCACCCGTGGGAAGTCCACAGCCCCTCATGACAATGTGGGTGGTGCAGCCAAATGAGGAAAAGGCAAAGAAAGGAGTCTGCATGGGCTGGAGTTGGTGGGGGAGATGGGACCTGTTATGTTGTCTGGAAGGATGGATAAAATTGGTTAGTAGAATACTTGGCAGGCCTTCCAGAGAGCAAGAGAAGCAGTACTGGCATTGAGAAAATGGCTGGGCTCTGGAGTCTGAGGTTCTTTGAGTGTTGCCTGAACCTAGTGTGGACTTTGTACAATGGTGGAGTTCTCAGTTTTGCCATTTATTCACTGAGAGGGCTGTGACAAGTGGATTCCCCTCTCTGGACTATGGTTTCATCATCCTTAGGATGAAGGCGATAATTTTGCCTTTGCCCTGAGTTGTGAGATCTTAATGAGACAATGGGTAGAAGGTATACCGCCCAATGGCCAGCACATAGTAAAGATATAGTATGTTTATTTGTTGGGTCAAAGAGCAAATGGAGCTGCATGTGAATGAGGTGCTTGCCTGCAGCCAGTGAATCTTGTTGTTGCTTTCTATAATATCCTACCCAAATTATTTGAGCTCTGAAAATAAAGCAAAACAGTGTAATTTTTAAATGGATATAGTCATTATTTAGTAGACCAGTTTTCAACCCTTAACTTGTAGTTGCAAAATTTGTTAAGCTCTGCTTTTTCTTCAATTATTCATTTTCACTAAATTTTTAATGAAAGAAATGTAAATACAGAACCAGCATGACCAAATTACAGGTCCAATGTTTTGTTCCAATTATTACATTTAGGTTCTAAAATATTAAAGAACAGGATTACTAAGCAGGACTTTATAAAATCAAGGCTTGTTAGAGGTTTCATCTACCTCAAATTCTTATTATATAGTTTCTCTATCAAAGTCTTATTTCCTGTCAGCAACTGAATTGCTTATGGTTTTTGTGTATTTTGGATACTTCAAACACGATCATTGAGTGAAAATCGCCATGTTCTTTGACAAGAGTTAGTTTACAACTAGTAGAATAACAGACATTCCCTAGGAAGTAAGAAACAGCTCTGGACATGCAATCAGAACCAGATGTGCATCATGAAGAACACCATCCTGCCATTTCACTCAGGCCACACCAGTGACAGTGGTGAGCAGTCTAGGCCATGCCCCTGGTGACCATTGCCATCTGTACACAAATGACTTTCAAATCTAAATCTCCAGCCTAAAATTCTCTTTGCTGCTCCCCTCCAATTTGATCCATTCCTGCTGGGCTTTTCCACCATGATATCACAGGTGCCTTGATTAACACACTGCCCCCAAAACTTGATTCTTTCTCCAGCATCCATTCTTCTCCCTGTAGGAAGTAAATGACATGACCATCCATCTAGTGGGCAACTAAGCCGGAGACCTGGGAGTCACACTTCGCAGCATAGTGTGAGTGGCTAAGGACTCAGACTCAAGGGGAAGACTACCTCTTCACTAGCTATGGGACCTTGGGTGAGTGGCCTCACCTCTCTGTGTCTCACTTATCTCCTCCATAATATGGGGATTACAGAAGTCCCAACTTCGTAGGTGTGGTGCGATGATTAAATGAGTTAATATTTCTAAGTGCTTCGAACAGTGCCTGGTGCATAGTAAAAGCTATGTAAATGTTTGCTGAATAACTAAATTACACATAATGTTTCCTGAAAGGTTATTAAATTCACACATTCCTCTTCATCTCCATGGATGCTGCCTTAGTTCAGCTTCTGTCTCCTCTGGAATAACGTAGTGCTTTTCATTTTCTCAGTGAGATCCTGCCTCCTGTCTTGTCCCCCTCCAGTCTATAACCGTCTATGGCAACCAGAGTGACGTTTACTGGATACAGAGCTGACCACATTGGTCCCTTGTTTACAACTTTGAGCAGCTCTTCATTGTGTTAGCTGGGCTAACTTGGCTTTGCAAGGTCTAGCTCCTGCTTGTATCTCTAACTGCCTGTCTCCCTTTCTCATCTCTCTGTGTTCTAATCATGAAAGATTCCCTCTGTTTCCCTGAGCCTGTCCCCATTTGCTCTGTTCCCTGGTGATGGAATGCCTTCCTCTGCCTTACTCACTTTCAGATCCAGCTAAAAAATAGCTCTCTCTCTGAAGATTCCCTGAATCTTCCACCAGGAATAATTCTTTATCCTATATTCTCCTAAGTGTATGTATATACCAGGAAGAATTCTTACCCTTGTGTTCTTCTAAGTATAGATGATTGTCATTGCATGAAGATTCTTTACTGCATTTACGTGTTTGCACATCTCTCTCTCCAACGAAAATGTGAGCTCTGAGGGCATGGAGTGTGCTTGCATGCCTGTTCCCTCTCTCTGTCTCTTTCACACACACACACACACACACTCACACACACACACACAATTTTAATTAACATTTTCTGTTCTATTCCAATGCCTTTCACAATGTCTGACATAGGGCAGATGCTCAATCAATGTTCATTGAGTGAATGAAAAAATAATAAACTGAAAAGCACTTTATTGATCATTTAGTTCAACCCCTAATTTTATAGATGAGAAAACAGAGGCCCGGAGAAGTTAGTTAACTTGTTCTAGGTCACTCAGTTGGACAGCATTAGAATATAGATTAACAGTAACTTTTCAGCAACTGCCATGACTATATAATCTCGTTTATTAACTCCCTTTTGGATCAATTATACAATTTAAAATTCTAGATTGAGGAAGCTAAGTTCTCCCTGACCCCATTCTCCTAATCTATCCCCACTAGAAATCCCTTTCTTGATACTCTAAGACCGTATGGTCAGAAACATTACTGAATTCCCAAACCACTCAGGGCTTTTGGGGTAGGAGTTTGACTTGTCTAGCCTCCAGGTACTAGAAGTGACCTTTACTGTTTAGCATTTTTTTTTTTTATTTCAGGGTATTATGAGGGTACATACTGTTTAACATTTTAATTGGAGTTGAGTTTGGGGCGGCAGGCCACTTTTTGAAATTTAATTGTGGGGACTCTTTGAAGAACAAATTATTTTGTCCCTAAGAAACTGTGTGTGTGTATGTGTCTGTCTGTCTGTCTGTGTGTTGTGTGTGGTAAGCAAAGGAGATGATAGGTTACTTGAGTGAGTGGTTCCAAGGCAAAAACATGGGGATGCCCTGAGTTTTGCATTCCAGTTGAAAAGTCATCAGAAAAGAGTAAGGTCAACTCTGAATTCTGCCAAGTTTTGCCTTTAGTGCTGCATAATGAAATGAGGTAATGCACTTTATGAACTGTGAAGAGCTACAGAAATGTGAGGCATTTTTAGAATCATTGATTTATAGAATAGGAAGGTCTTTATAAATGATGTAGTGGCCCCCCACTTTCTCATTTCACAGAGAAGGAAAGTGACTCACCCAAGGTCATAGCTCATAGGCGGCAGAGCTGGCCCTGCTTCCTCTCTGGCCCATGGCTTAGCCCTCTCGGCAGGCCCCTCCACAATCTCATTAACTACTATGGCACCTGAAGGTTCTGGGGTCTTCCCTATGCCATTCCCTATGTTGGGATATCTTCTTTCAAGATGGCCTGGAAGACCTCCTCCTCCTGTGAGATTGCTGCCTCATCTGACACCCCTCTAGTCTCTCAGCTCTTAACCCCCAGTGTCTGATCACAGTAGAAAACATGTAGAAGACATATCCCTTCCCTTAGAGAAATTTCCGGTGAGCTTTGTCTGTTTCAAACGGTTCTCTCCTCTTGAGCACAACCTCTACCTATAGCTGTGAATACAACTGAAGATATCCTAGGTGGTGGGAGATGGGATTGGGACACAGAGAAGGTCCCTTTGGACATGCAATCCTGGTTCTCTCCAAATCACACCTCTAGGCCATGCCCTACTCCGCCAATACTTAAAGTCAGGGAGTTTATATGAAGCAGTTATCTTGGGGCCCTGAAACACCCTGCAATATCTCTCAGGAGAATGTTTGCTTCTTCTTAGAGACAGAAGTTACAGGGAAGCAGATTTTGAATTAGCTCAGGGAAGCCCATCCTATCAGTAAAGGCTGAACAACCACAGAGGGGCCCACAGCCCCCCAGAAGAGGGAATCTCTTGTCCTTGACAGTGTCTCACAGAGCAGCTAGCAGCATGCTGGCTGGAGCCACAAAGCCTCCATCCTTCCATCTGGCACTTGAGGCCCTTAACTCAGTGGCAGTTTCCATCCATGTCCAGTATTGCAGTTTTGGGTCCTGATCCCACAAGGTGAAGGAGAGTTTTTTCCCATGGACCCTTCAGAGGTGCATTTTTCTAATCAAGATTGGAATGACCAAGTGAAGATTTCTTGAAATGTTAAAAGCAAAAAGTTGTAATTATGGCATGAGTGTGTATGCGTGTGTGAATATATAGAGAGAAACTACAGATATATCATTCAATTTTTCTTATCTCTTTCACCTTTTCCATTACACTGGCTTGAAAACCCATTCATCCAACCCATTCGCCCGATCCCTCATCTTTTCCACTCCGTGGAAACCCGCTCAACACACACATATCGAACATAGATTCTGTATCCCAGTGTTTCAGTTGGATGTTAGGGGTACAGATTAAAAGAGGAATAAAAGCTGGGCATTGTTCTCAGTGTACTCAGCTCAGTGGGAAGCGAGAGACAGGAAGGAGTGCCTCCCCCTGTCCCTAGTTTAGCCCTCAGCTGGTTTAGCTTCTCAGTATGTCCCTAACAATGTAAATCCTACCCTAGAGGAAATATAATCACTCCCCCTTTATTAATTTCCATGCCAATATATTGATTTGGAGTCCCTTTGCAGGACTTATAGAATATGTGTCTGTCAGGGTTCTAGAAGAAAATAAATGTCACACTCAAACTAAGTGATTAGAGAAGAATCGAATAAAGGATTCATTTATAAAGATGGGTAGCTTGTAGGAAACCACAAAGATAGTGCAGTGCCCTTGGGCTAGTAACAGCTGCCTAATTTCAACCTTGTGTTTGAGAGATAAGGGGAGGGAGCAGTGGACAGAATCTAGAGACACAGAAAATGGTATGGAGATGATCCTTTGGCAGAAGCTGTGACCTGACTCCAAGGATGCAGCAGCCTGAGGTGACTGCAAAGGAGTGAGGTAGACTCCACTTCTTCTCTCCGGTCCCCTACAGTGCCCTCCATTGCTTGATTCAACTGGAAGTCAGGGAGGGAGTCTTTGATGGAGTCCAGACAGGCCAGGCTCCAAGGACACAGAGCTGGTGATGAGGGGTCAGGAATGGATCTGGAGGAACAAATGCAAAATAGACATTTGATTATAGTGGACAAAGTAAGTCTTCAGTTCTGCAAAGACAGGCCCAAGGTTCTCCTATCTGATCCTCTGATCCACACGCTCACATACCCATATGCATACCCCCACACCATTTGTGAGAACACACCAGTGCTAGAGATTGCAAGAAGCGTATAATCTACTTTGTTTTCTCATTTCACTTTCACCAAAATCATGCCTCACAGTAGGTGAAGAGACAGACCAAAAATGAAAACAAAGTCTCTCTCACTCCAAAGTCCATGTGGCTGCTGAATTCCTGGGCATTATTAGCATATCCACTTTGGGCAGTTCACTGGGGCGGTATCTTTCGGAGGATGAACTCCCCTCTGCTTGGACACCCTTGGAAGCCCCATCTACTTGACTAGCCATGAGTCTTCACCTTTAACTCAGATTGGGTTTCTTTTCTGGAAAGCCTTTAAAGGACCTCCCATCCGGTGGTGTGTCCCTTTCTTGCTCTTCTGTCACACTGGGTGGCATTACTGCTAATGAAGCACCAATCACCTTGAATTTAATCATCTTTGTTGTTTTTCCCATGAGATTGTTAGGCCATTGAGCTCAGGGACCAGTTCTTTTTCATTTATAAGCCTGTAAAACACAGAGTGGCTGGAATGCACTAGGGCTTAGTAAATATTTCTTAACCGAAAGATTGAAAAATAAGAATGACTTTGTCTATAACTAAAAAAGATCAGGTGGAGGGGAGGATAAAGGAAGGTAAAGTACAGAATATCCCTTATTCCTCAATGTTTCAGGAACGTTCAACACTCGGGAAACCTAGTATGTTCTCTAACCAGATAGGCTAAAGTGATGTCGTGAAAATCCCGCTGTTATCACCCATGTGAACACCATCTCATTGTAGTTAATGGAAATAAATGTACCATTCAGTACTTTAAATCATGAAGCAACATAACTGCCTTCTATTTGCAGTGACCTTCTGGTGCCCTCATTATTTTCTCACTGCGGATGTCTGTGCCTAATCTTGTTGACTCAGCACAAGGCGGTGCAGCATCCAAAAGGCATAGGTGAGGTGCAGAAAGGTGGGGGAGGGGAACAGGAATCTGGAGTCTCTTGAGGAGCAGAGAAGGACCACCCATAATTCCCTCACACTTACCTTGTGACCCTCCTCTGCTCTTAGCACATTGCTTTGCAAGTGCTTTGCAAATGTCCAGGATAGACCATGAGCATACTGAGGGCTGGTATCACATTTAACTCATCTCTAGATCTTCAGTGTCAGGTATGGGATGTTGGACATAGGAAGTATTCAGTAAGTGACATAAATGACAAATGACTGAGTGAATAAATGATTAAAAGAAGGACTTGATTTTTTTTCCAGCCTCTGCCACTGATTCAGAATAATTGGCTGAAAGGGTGGACGAGGGATTTAGGATTCGATGAAGATGACCATGAAAACACTCCAAACAAACAGAACACCTTCTGTTCTTCTCCCAGCGTTCTCCCCTTTCTCCCCAATAGTGCACATTCCCTTTGCTGTTGACATCCCTCACTGTTAAATCTGACGCTACAAGCACCGCAGCAGTTTGGTTCAATGTTATATTCTCAAATGTCTAGCACGATGCTTGGCACATAGCTGTAGCTCAAGGAGTATTTTTAAATAAAGTTGAAATCTCTTTCTCTGGGCTTTTACTCCTCCTCTCACAGTCAGGCACCTTCCTTGCTTCCACTTTTAATGCTGAATATACACACTCTACGCTGCCTTGTTGTTAAGCTTGGAGTCAGAAGTTTCAGGTTCGAGGCTGAGATCTGCCAATTACTGAGGGAAAAGTTATATTTTCCCCTAACTCAGCTTTGAATTCTACATGAAGCTTGATAATACCGGTGGTGAGCAAGCTATTTTCTTCTAATGCTAATGCAAGAAATAAAAAAAAAAAAAAATTAAGTGCCAGTTATTTTAAAAAATTTGAAGTGAAAGTAACTTTCTAAGTTCTATGTGAAAAATTATATTCTTATAACCTATATTGCCTCCTTTTTAAATAGAAGATTTTCACCAAGATACTTGAAAGCTTTCTAAGCCACTAAAATTGTATTTTGGCATGCTTGAGAAATGGCAAGGCAGAGAAAAGTTTCTAATATTCCATCCTGAAATTGTGAAGTAATTTAGCATTCACGTTCATTCACACACATTATCTCTATTTATTAGTAAAAAATCCTGCAATGTGGGTGTAATTGATGGGGAGACTCAGAGAAGTAAAGCAATTTTCTCCAAGTCATCCAGCAAGTTTGCCACAGAGCTGAAACTCCACGTAGTTAATTCCAGTTAATGCAATTTTTGCTAACTGTATTAATGAAGGCAGACCCAGAAGCTGTAATAAATAAACCTCTAAATCTTAATGCTTAACAGTATACAAAATTTTTTTTCTTGCTAATCTAAGAGCCTAATGGGCATGCGTGTTAGTGGGTCTCTTCTGTGTGCAGTGATTCAGGGAGACAGGCTCCTTTCATCTGTGGTTCTGCAATCTTAAACACGTGGCTCTCCTAAGTTACCTGGGAGTCGTTCCATTCCATTCAGCTGGAAAAGGAGAAGTATGTAGAAGGTTGCATGAGGAACATTTTCATGGAACAGGTCTGGAAATGACTCACACATGTCATTGGTTATCAGTCAGTCACAGGACCGCTCCTAACCACAAGTGGGCTGGGAAATATACTCTACTGGGCACCCAGTACGGAAAAGGGCATGGAAACCTGCCACGTTGCTATTGTGAGCACCTTGAGCACCAGGGCCAGGTCTTATTCATCTTTCCTTGATGCACATTGCTTTTGCACGTGAATAATGTCTGTCCTGAACCTCGTCGCCTTCCTCCATGAGTATGGATACAGTGGGGGTTGCCATGCTGAACATAACTTTGTTCCTCTAGGCACAGCTGATTGGTGCAGGGTAGGCAACACTCCAAGCTGACCAAATGAAATCCTTCATAGATGACTTCTCTGGGATTTTTCAAGCTATAACTGAGGAAATAAACTTAGTTCTCTGGAGGTGGCTTAGGAGCTGTTGGTGCCATGTTTCCCACTTTGTGCAGAAGGCAGTCTGTAGGGATAGACAGGGAAACCGGCAGAGAAGTTCATGATCCAGATTCCAACTGCTCTAAGGCCCAACTGCAGCCACCCTTTCCTGAAGTTTGTTCAACACTATCTTAATCTATTCCTGCTGCTGTAACAAAATATCTCAGACTACGAGGCTTATAAATCACAGAAATTTATTTCTCGCAGTTCTGGAGGCTGGGAATTCCGAGATCAAGGTACTGGCAGATTCAGTGAGGCTCCACATTCTGGTTTATAGATGGTGCCTTCTTGCTGTTCCCTCATGTGGTGGAAGGGGAGAGACCCTTTCTAGGGGCACTAATCCCATTCATAGGGGCTCTGCCCTTATGACCTAATCGCCTCCCAAAGGCTCTACTTCCCTTATGCCATCACCTTGGGGGGTATGATTTCAGCTATGAATTTTGAGGAGGGACACAAACATTCCAGTCATAGCAAACACTTCCACCTATGTGAAATAACCCAGTATCCTTACAGTAAGTTCCCCCTTTGCCTGACCTGGTCAGAGTTGGGTGTATGTCTAAAGCAATCACAAGAGACCCAGTTGTGGAATTCAATAGTGCAGAGTGACCAGAGCTGGACTCTGCTGCTTTCAAGAAAGGCTTTCTCACAGGACCTGTTTCTCACTCTGGTGGGCTATTGAGAGCTCATTCTCCACCCTGTAGACCTTCCCAGGCCCAGTGGCGAAGGCCCCAGTCATTCCCGCGGGATTCCCTTGGAAGGATATTTTGCCTGAGGATCCCTAAAAACTTATCTGTGGTTGTGTGCTTGGCTTTTCCTGTCTGTTTCATCTGCCTTAGCTAACCTGAGTGATTGTGTTTCAGCCAAGATTGAATGTCTTGTCTGGAGCTAGGGGGTTCCATGATGTCCCAGTTCAGGGTTCACTCACATTCCCACCAGGTGATCTGTGAGGTCCCGTCCCACCCTGAGCCTTGTACTAGTGTTACACGTGGGCTGAGGGTGGAAAACTTATTTCTGAAGTGCTTCTTCTTTTACAAAGCTACTCCCCCATACATTTCTCTCTAAGCCTAAAAAGGGATAAATGACTCCATCACATATAAGCCTGGTAGTGTAATGACCTTTAGAATTTCTGTTTTCTCATTTGTAAAATTAGTTATTAGTGAAGCTTACATTACATTGCTGTATGGAAAACTCCCAGCACAGTGACAGGAACCTGCTAAGGGTTAGTTTCTCTGTCATACCATTATGCACACCTACCTCTATATCAGGGCTCTGAGCAGCAGAGAGGGCTTAAGACACAAGGGACTTAGTGGTTTTGTCCAAATATCTCAGGAACCACCACCCCATCACTCAACTTGCTCCACTTCCTTCCGTCCACCTCTGTTTCTTCTCTGCATTGCATTGTCCTTGTTTTCTCCCACAGGTCCCCTCCCCCCTCCGCTGTGCCTCTCTCCACCTCCTGCCGGCCCCAGCTGCTGGTGTGCCTGCCTGTTCTGATGCTATTGATTTTGCTCTATAAAAGATTGCTCAATTCATTTTCTCTACTGCAGCCCAGTGCCAGACCTCAGGGTAGGCCCCACAATGACCGAGTTGATTATGTGTACCACTTCCCCTGAAGGACTGTAACTACATTCCCTTTCAATTCCCAGACACGATAAGACAGTGAAGGTGAATGTGATTCATAGACTCTAAAGAGCTAAACAGAGAGCAGTGGACCCTGTCTTCTCATCTCCATATTTACAAGGCCTAGCACAGGGCCTGCACTGAGTTGTCTTAATAATGTTTGCTGAAATTAAATGAATATCTTTTCTTAGCTTCACAGCATTCTGGGCACACAAGTAGAATCTTCATTGGCGTCTGATTGCCTATAGCAGTGGTTTGCAACCTGGGGTGCACATTAGCACCATCTGGGGAGATTTAAAAAATACTCATGGCTGGGTCTTGCCCCAGACCAGTTAGACTCGGCCCCTGAGCATTGGGGCCCTGTAAGAGCTTGGCAGCTGACTCTGATATGTGGCCACATTGGCCTGCAGAGTAAGACTAGTCCCCTAGCCTGGCCCACAAGGTCCTCCAGGTCTCAGCTCCTGGAGGAGCTCACCTCCAACCTCCTTATTACCCACATTCCAGCCATTATGACATTCTTCCTCTCCCCCTGAGCACCACCATTCCTCTGCCCATGCTGTTCCCCTTCAAGGATTGCCCTTCCTAAATTCTCCTCCTGGCAAGCTCCTACTCATATTTTAAGACCCAGCTCAAACGCCTCATCCTCTGAGAAGATTTTTTAGTCTTCTTAAGTCTCTGTTGCTCCAGATTTTCACCTCTGCTTGCATTCTTTTTTCTGAATGGGTTTTGCCTGTCTCCAACTTCTGGATTTAGTTCCTTCCACTTGGATTGTCCCCTCTGTCTGGCAGTCCAGGTGGATTTTTTACTTGGTTTTGTACTCCAGCTTTGTCCGTGGGCACGGATGTTTGGGGCCTTCTTTGGCTCGAAGCTCTGATGCCCAGTAGCTAACCCCATTCTCCCATCCTTTCTGGGATTACAGAACTCCTGCCTGGGTGCAGTGGCTGGGACTCTACATCTCTAGGGGAGGCACCTGGATACGAATTGCATTGGGTAATAGTGGCCCACGTTTATTGAATGTTCACTATGTGTCCTGTTCAAGTGCTTCACTGCATTATCTCACATAATCCTTTACTGATGAGTCACTGGGTCTTAGAGACCTTAAATAAGTTATCCAAAGCTAAACAGGCAGTGAGAGGCAAAGCTGGGATTTCCACTGAGGCTAACAGTCTCCAAAGTCCACTTGTTTCACGCATGCCTGTGTGATACCTTAATGGTCCTTTTCTGTGCATTTTGTTTTTAACTCTGTGATTATATTCTTAGTGTTGTGTCATAATTTATTGGTTGGCGTGTCTCGTTTATCCCACTAAACTGTGACTTTCTCAAGGACGGGGAATGAGGTATTCAAGTGTATATTCCCAGCACTTAGCAAATTGCCTGGCACATAACAGAGGCTCAATAAATGCTTGTGGCCTGAATAAATAAATGGCCACTATACCCTTGAGCAAGACTGGTAGGGGAAAAAAGGCAGAACAATCTAGACTGCAGCCTGATCAAAACAGCCACTCTCCTATGGCCCTGATGAGTGAGATCTCTGCTAAGTAGGGAAGGCAGATGGGCGGGGAGTAGGGGCAGCTGGCCTGAGGGTGCCTTTCCCTGGTTCTCTCAAAATCCAGCGTCTGTCCTGTCCTATCGCCCAGCAGCAAGAGAACGTTTGTTCCCTGAAGGGCCGGCACTGTGCCAGCAGCAGGCGGTGGCCTGTCCACTGGGAGGGAGGCAGGCAGCAGGCAGGAGCACTGATGTGTGCCTGAGACAAGATGCTGCAAGTCTGCTTGCGGCACGGTGGTGACAGCAGCTGGGCCAGGGTTGCGAGTCACCATTCCGTAACCATTAAAAACCAGTTGCTGTCGCTTTCACAATAATAAATTAAAATATCACTCCAAATTGTGCTGGTTTCAGAGAGCAAGAAGAAAAAAAAATACTCAAAAGCCAAAAACAAAACCAACCAAGCAACAAACAAAAACACACAAACCTACCGAACAGTTTTGGGCCATGTGCTGTCAGTTGGGGTGTCTAAAGAATTGATAGGTTCCTTGGTAATTACAGAAAAGCTTCGTGGCTGCTTTTCAAGATGCAATTTTTCATTTTCTTGCAGAAAAAAAAAAAATGAAACAACAACCTGCAACCAACCAACCACATACACGTTTGGGAGCAAGAAGCTGGGAAGGAGAGTAGAGGCGATGCATTTCTGACTGCTTAGTTGTTTGCTGGAAGCACTTCGGTGTTATTACTAAACCAAGTCACCAGTGTCTCCCCTTCACGACTGTCTGAAAACATGCAGGCTTGATGTGAGCAGCCTCTGGGTGGGTGCCTGCCAAGGTAACTTCAATGAACCCATGCGCTTTGGCGTTCTATAGGCTGCTGTTAATTCAATGGGCAGATGAAGTGGTTCAGAGCCCCTGTCCTATCTACAGTGCGCAGGGCTGTGCCCTCACAAAGATCTAAGGGGATTCAGAGCATAGCTGCCTATGATCTCTTATAGCTTCCTGGTTTGAATTTTGGCTTCTTGATCAACCAGCTCACACTTTTGCCACTTGTGGGTCCCCTCCTGTCTCTTCCCACTCTATCCCATTTGTTGACAAGAATTTGCTTTGTCATTCTCCAAAGCATCACTGATGGAGGGCAGCTTTGTATATGTAATAGACTTTTACTAAAAACTTAGGCATGACTACAGAATTACAGCACAGAACAGGAACCAACCTAAAGTGGAAATTGGGTTACTAGATGTCTCAAAAACTGCCAGCCTCCCTGGCAGGGAAATCTTTACTTGCTGTGTTTACATTTAGGTCCTGCTTACAGACATGTTTTGTTAGACCATGACTGCAAAATTCCTATTACGTTATGTGCAAAACTTTTTTTCTGTAAGTTCTTACCCATCTAGAACAACATAGGAGGCCTTGCTGTATATAAACCTTTTATTTTTGTAAACAACAAACAGTCTCTGAACTTTATTCTATTTTTTTTTTAAATTTTATGACCCAGAGCCATGCCCAAGAGGTCTTGAGCAGTGGACTCCTGAACTTTATTCTAAAATAAATAGGAATCTAGCTATCAAACTAAGAGAGGAAATCTGATCAGATAAGTTTGATAAATTATTACTATAAAATATTACTCCTACTATTGCTATTAAATTACTATTGCTATAAACACAAAATAATTGAACAGTTTTGTGCCACATTACCTTAGGGGCTGTGAGCGTGTGCTCTGATCCCTGCTCTGAGCAGTCTAGGGTGGGGAACAGGGTGGCACTGTGGCTGTCACAGAAGTGTCATATATAGTAACCTACTTGGAGTGATTACTTTAGAAGGGGGATGTGAGTACGGCATATATTCAAATTTTCAGCGTGTTCTTTAGTAGGATAGAGCTAGTTTTCAAGTTAAGAGAATGCCACTGATATCCTGGCTGTAGGCTAAGTAGTTTGCTTAATAAATGGATGGAGAAAAACTACTTAGGGGCATAAAGGCCCTCATCCACACCTGAAATCATCCCATATATGGGAGATTATTTGTAAAGTTGTGAGGACTTGTTCCTGATGGATCAAAATAAGTTCTCCAAGGTAGTGGTAGTAGACAGCAGTGTTTACGTTCTCCATTTTGGAATCTTCTCTGGAGACTGGCAGAACACCTGGCACCTAGTGGGCACTTGACTTGTTAAATGAGGAAATGGAACAAATGGCATGTCATGCCAAGGGCCCAGACATATGTTATTTCTCTCTGTCTCACACACACACACATACACATACACACACACACACACACGTGCGTGTGTGCATGCCCAAAACATGCTATGTCTGTCTCTCAACTTGGTGAATTCCTGCTTATTTCTATACATCCTAGCCCTTTGTAATCTATGTCATAATACTTGTTACATTTGCCCCTTGTACTCTATGTTCTCACCACATTTGCAATTGTGTTGTTTAAATTGTATTGTTTACATTGTATTGCTTAAATATGTATTATTGTACACATGTTTGTGATTATTTGTTGAACTTCTGTATTCTTCTCTCTCTTTCAGGCTCCCTGAGCGGAGGCCACATCTGTGTTAACTGCTGTCTTTCTAGTACTTGGCCTAAGGCCCGGAACACAGCAGATACTTATGGCAGAGACAGAATAGCTTTCACCAAACCCATTTCCTCTTCTTCATGGGCATGAGCCGAGCTACATTTCCTAGTCTCCTTTGCTGCTAAGGATGGCCATTTGATGGAGTTCTAGCCAATGGAAGGTGAGTAGAAATAACATGAACCACTTCTCAGCCTTACCCTTTAAAACCTCCCATGTGGGATCTTCCGTGCTATTTCTTCTTTGTGAGAAACAAGCACAGTGATTTTGGAAGCCACACATTGAAGGTGGTGGAGCCACGAGATGGAAGGAACCTGGGCCGTTGAATCATCACATTGAATAAAGCCATCATCAATCAGGATTGCCTGTGGTGGTTGATACTTAAAGGGGAAATGCTTATTGTATTTGCATTTGTTTTTCACAATGGCCGGCATTACCTCTACAGAGTACTGTATGAGTATGTGTGTGTACCTATTGGATGTATCCAAAGAAACAGGTATCTAGGATACAGATTGTGTCATTAGAAATGTTGAGGCCTGCCATATTATGCCAATTTTCAAGGTACTAAAAGATAAATGATTCCATGAGTGAGAATGAGGTGATATCTCAGGTATCTAATATTCCGTTGCATCCTTGAAATAAATCCTTTATACTGTAGTTGCTAGAAGTTTGACCCCTTCGCACCCACAAAACTCTTCTCTTCTCCAAGACATTAAACTTTCCCAGTGCTTTCTATACCAAAATGGTCCTCTGTTCCTTCCTGTGCCATTGAAAAATCAACATTTTACCAGGCACTGATGATCTTTTGAAACAAGTTGTATTGAGGAGCGAACTTCTGCTTTCTGTTTTATTTTCACAAGGGAGGATATGCATTTTTAGGGAGAATGGCAAACATTGATCTCTAAATGCTGAAATTTCAGGAGTAGTTTAAAGTGAGGCAAAGATTATTAAGTAGTGACAGGCAGTTTACAGTCTAATCATCCTAAATCATTTGCAATACTCTTCTCAGAATGGCAGAGGACAATGATAGAGGGAGGCTGGAATATTGATGAAGACAAACAATGGCCTTGCCAGCCCCCGATATCAACTCCTGAACTTCTTTATTGAAGGAAAATGATTCCTGACTGAAATAGATGCCAATGTTTTCCCATAACAATGTGCTGCCTCCAGATTCATGGGTGTTAGGAGCATAAGAAGAGAGACTGGGAATTTAGATGTTATGGGGCCAGGAGGACTGGAGAAATACATTGTCATGGGTTAACCCTGACATAGCTATAAGACATAAGGTGGTCTAACTGAAAACAAGTCTACTGATCGAGAACCTGACTTCTTAGAGGGGTGGAAACTGGTGATGACACCGGACTTGATGGACGAGAAGAAGGTGCGATATCCTTGCCTACATCCCCTGTCCTCCAGTCTAAGAACTAAAGACCCAGCGCATCCAATGTATCAGAAAATTAAGGAACCATTTTTTGTCATGAATAAAGAGGTCTGCGTAAAGTATGTGACTTCCCAACCGAAGTTTAGTTAAGTCCTAGATGAACATAGCATACCCTTGCTGCCCCCAGGAGTGCTGGGCTGTTGCCTCCCTGCCTCACCCTCACACCTGTGGCCTGACTGACATTAGTTCTCATGCATGCTTAGATTTAGCACCTAACTATGCATTTCAAGATGGTTAGGTGGGAGCTAAGGCCATCAGATCCTGCAAATCATGCCATTCCCCCCTTTCTATGGAGCTAGATTCAGACAGATCTCCTTGGTCCTTAAATGAGACCCCTACCTGAAAATGATTCATCCCTTCCTGAAGCCCCCAAATCTGTTCTCCACCTCTAAGACCCTTCTCCATCACTGTTTGTTTACATGGCCTTTCATGCACCCCTCCTTCCTGGTCTGGGTATGTCTTACTCATTTCCACATCCCCAGTGCTCAGCATGAAGCTTGGCACATAGAAGATGCTCAGTATGTATATGTTGACTACATAAATGACTTGGTAATTTGTTGAACTGGCTCCATCTGGAGAAAAAAACAACTCCTGCTGCTCTGATTAATTTTCCTGCTCCTCATTGGCTCCATCTATGGCCACACAATCAAAGCCACCCAGGACTGGGCCAAGAAATAGCTGCAGATCTTCTCTACTGAGGGGATGAGAGGTTGGGAAATGTATCAAACACAACAAAATGCAGAGGGAAAGAAACAAGAACCTGCTATTACCAAACGTTTTGGGTAATAGATGTTTCTCCTAAAGGGAAACTGAGCTAGGAGAACTCTATGTTAGGAAGGTAAGATAGGTGTTTACATAAAAAAAGATTGAAGAGAGAAAAATAGATTGCTTTAAATCTAACATTCTGACATATTAATATTGATCAAAATGTTGGAAATGAATCCTAACCATATTTCAATAGTAATTATATCTATTATGGTGACTACAACAATTATTACTATCACTACCTCCTTTGCCACCACTGTCATCACCATTTTTTGGACATCTGTTATCTGAACATGAGCTTGATGACTTTACCAATATTACCTCATTTGATCCACACTATAAACTTGGGCCGGGGGAGAGAGAGTGAGGGGAGAGGGAAGAGACAGAATGAATCATTACCTCCATTGTATGGATCAAACTGAAGCCTAGGAAGGTTAAATGTGGTGAAGACGACGCTCTGTGCTCACCACGGCATTTCCTGAGCACACAGGAAGACTATACTTCCCAGCCTCCTTTATAGTCACATTGGGTCAGGAAACTGAGTTCTGGCCTGTGGAATGTGGGCAGAAGCATTGTAAGCTACTTCTAGGCCTGGCTTTTGAAAACGTCCTGCACAAGCTTCCACCTTTTTTTTTTTGCCCTTCCGTGGTGACCTTGGTGGCTTCTATCTGGGATGGTGTCAGTGAAAAATGGAGGAGGACATCCACTGAGTCTGGACTGAGGCATAAACAAAAGTCATGTTTTCTAATCTTGAGCAACTGAGATTTGGGGACTTTTCTTTTTCTGTAACTTAGCCTGGACTATACTAATGAATCAATTTAAGAAACTTGACTGTATCACAAAAATTGGTAGAGCTGCTCTGTAATCTTTAAAAATCATTTGGGGTTTATCAGATGTTCTGCCAGACCTGTTTGTGAACTGCTCTATATCTTCTTGGCCATGGTTTTTTGCTCGATGCTACTAATGGGCCTCTAGAAAGATCCCCCAACAACAGTGGCATTCTTAAAGGCTGAAGAGGGGATGTTTCGATCTTGCTTTCTGTGGCCACCTTTGTGATAGGGACCAAGAGAAACAGATTGCTCTGAGGCAGGATACACCACAGAGTCCTGGTATCAGTGTGACACATGCCTGCTGGCTCACGTGGCTGTTTGGCAGGGCCAAAGAACACACACATACATGCAAGGAGAGCCACAGGCTCACCCCTGCAGTGTGACTCACACCTCAGGTGCTGCCAGAGATCTTGCTTCAGGTACTCGGGGATCGGGCTTCCCTGAGGTGGCCAAGGGGCTGGGCAGTACAAGTTGATGGTTGAAGGAGTTGATGCCCTATGGATGGGCTTTACCAATGGGATAATTCTCCCTTTTCCTCCATGTTCAGCTTGTGCAGAGAAGCAGCAGTTTCACAGGCTCTCTCAGGGGACATCCCAGGGGACTGAGCTGGGACCAGCTTGGTGACGCCTTCCCTTATATTTAGTTTCCTTCCTTCCCGCCTCACTCCTTTCTCTCCCCTCCTCCTTCCCTGGTACTATGCTCCGCAATACACTTCAGCATGAAAACTTTCCCCTCAGGATCTGTTCTCCAGGGAACCCACTCTAAGATATCAAGCCCCATGTTACACTGAGGGCTAAATTAGGATATCTGAATGGCCTGACAAAAAAATGGATGTAGTTATAAGGATAATGGGTTGAAAACTTTTTAATATTTACCTCTTTTTCTTCAAATTATGAAAGTCATGTACATGTATTGTAGAAAATTCAGGACATACAGACTTTATTACTAATAAACTCTTCTCTGTCTTCCTTGCTGCCTTTCCTCACACAACTACCCACAAATCCAAGTACTTGGCTCCCCTTAAGGAGGGAAAGGTTTGATAAATTCATTCCCAGTCACTGGGGAATTTCTGCATTGTCTTTGTCATAGAGGATTTTAGTCTTTTATGGAAATACTGAACCCCCAAAGCAGAACTGGAACTGACAGGAACTCGAGGCCGAAGAGACCTGCTAGTGGAGGAGATGGTTTGAGTGGCGGCCTCCAAAATGCCCCTCAAGCTGCGTTGTCATGCTAATGGCATACTCTGCCTGTGCTTCTGGCGCCTTCCAGATGTTAGTGTACATGTGTGCACCTGCGAGTGTGTCTGGGCACTGGAGATGAGCAGTGAGGGGCAAATAGCAAGAGACAATAAGGCAATTTTGCTGAGTGGTCATTTCCACGTGACCCTCTCCCTTATTTTCTGGAAATCTCCTGCTGAGGCGGAATCACAGGGATTTGGAAAACAGTGAGTTGCTAGCATCAGGCCTTCTAGCCCCGGCCGGCATCACAGCCACACTGAATCTCTTCTTTCAAAGCGTGCATGGGAACCTTTTGTCAGGAGAATTGGGTCAAAATGTGCTCATATTCTTACTTTTGCTAAGTGAAGCTTTTCATGACTACAGGGGTCTTTGAGGGATATGGTTTGTAAATGAATGGAGAGGTTTGGGGAAGCTGCAGGCACCCAGCGCTTCACCTTTTAAATCACATTAGTCATAGGTGGTGTGTGTGGTTAGTGCACAAAATGGACTTGAAATGTCACTGGGAAGGAAAAGTAAATCGAGATCCTGTTTCTCTCTAGTGGTTTGCTCTGAAAGCAGGGATAGGAGGCCTTCTGTGGAGAGAGGGTCGAGTCGGGGTTGTGCTTGGAACAGCAGTGAACAGCAACAAAAATCCATTTCTGATTTGTGGAGCTTGAATGTCTAGAAAGGTCGGATCAGATAAGTAGCAGGATTTCTAGACGGGGGGAAGATTTCCCATAGCCCAGCCACCCCGGGCTCCAAAGTGAGTGAAATGGACTCTTGGGAGCTGGTGGAGGAGACGTGAAGCGGGGGCTGGAGAGTAACCAGGGGAGAGATGGGTGGGTTGGCATCTGGGTTGGTGGGCTTAGCTTAAGGCCTCCAGACTTTGCACCTCATAATTTGACTTGTTTCCATCTTGCTCTTGGATTCAGAGACTTAAAGGTCTTTTATAGGGAAACCTCAAGATTGAGTGGCAGGAGGAGATTTTTTTTTTTTTTTTTTCTGCTCTCTGGGTGGTAAGAAACAGAACGTCACCCACACTACTTGAGGAAAAAGGTTTCCTTTAGGGACCCACTTGGATGGAAGCTGAGGAGTTTTTGGGAAATAAGACAGCTCTACTCCTCCCGTCTCTTTCCTGGGCATTGATGGCTCCCCTACCCCTCCGGCATTCACTTTCTCCCTGAGCACATCCGCTCTAGTTTTCAGAAATTCCCCTGGATTTGTTTCTGTGCCCTGCATTTTGGCTTGCCCATGGCTCATTGTGATTATTCCAACACGGAGTCTACTGTTCCCAACGTGAACTTACCTCATCTTTTTAGCATTCCTTATTTCGACTTTCCAAGAAAGGATGTCTGATCATCTACTTTTAGGTCCAGTCAGCTGTAGTGGAAGAGCAGAGTCATAGAATATGAAGCATGGTCATGCAGGCAGCAGAGCTGTGGGCTGGACGGTTTCATTTGAAAGAGGATATGGCTGAGAAGGAACAGTAACTGATACCTCCAGCCCAGCAGCCCAGCTGGACTCTCAGTAGGAATGAGCATGAGCTGGTTTTGGATGAAGGTGTGATCAGACCAGATTCATCTTTGGGTAACCAGCATGCTCTGGGTATGGGCATGGCAGAAACAGCTTGCGCAGGTAGAAGGGAAGGCACAGGTATGTGCCAATAACGATCTATGAGCTGGGCACTTACAGCGATGACTTTGTAACAACTTTGTACTTAGGTGGACCCACAGCATCTGCTTCTCTGGGGAAGTTATTGAAACTCACCAAGATTCAGTTTTCTCCACAGTAAAATAATAACACCTACTTCACCATGTGGACATTGGGATTCAATAAGAGAATATGTGTCAAAATATATGGTGTGTAGTAAGTGCTCAAATGTTTCCTGGTGGAACAGCATGATGTGGATTAAGAACATACATAGGCCCTGACATCAAGTTGAATTTAAATACTAGCCTCCCTACTCACTAGTTGGACAAACTTGAACAAGCTAGTTAAACCTTCTAGACCTCAGTTTTGTTGAGATTAATAGCAGTGAATGGCATAAAGCACATTCTCAATAACTGCTTATTATTATAGTTACAATGTAATAATTAATAATGATATAACTATAATAATTACAGATATTATAACTGGTTCATGTTGAAATAATTATGTGTAGGAGCCAGTAAGGTAGAGAATGGGAGTAAGGGATTTCTTGGGTCATAGGAGCATGAGGTATGGAAAGTTCTGGAGAACAAAGAGGAGCCCAATGAAGTTGAGTGAGCATATTGGGCAGGTGCCAAGATTGGCAAGGGCCATGCCATAAAAGGCTAGGGTACCAGCATTGACACCAAGTGAAGTGTCATGGATTGGGAAGAACTGTGGTCCCGAGTCACCCTACAGAGGTCTGTCTCTCAATTTGCCATTTTCAATCCATAAATCTCAGATCTGAGCACAGAATTTCCCAAATAGAGCCCTCCATGGTTCCCAGTCCCTACAGAATAAAGTCCAAACCCCTTATCATGGCATTCAAGGCCCTCATGGTCATTCCAGAATTCTATATGTGTATGTGGCACAGCTCTACCACAAAATAAACCAGTTTTTTCCCCCTCTCATTTGTACTTTGTTTTTCCAGCTGTAGAGTCAAAGCCTTAGGAGCGTGGAAAGGACTGATGGAGACCAGGTTATGTGCTCACACGTCAGCTGCCAGGCAGCTGGGAAAGCAAATACCTTCATGTTCATGTTAGGAAAACTCGACACATAAATCACTTTTCCCACATTCAAATATAAATGATGGCTTACCTTTCCAGGGATGTTTATATTTGAATGAAGCAGCAAGTTTCCATCACACATTTTGACCTCACAGATATTTTGATTCCTTCTGTTTCTGATTTGCTTTCATAAATGAATAAAAATACATCAAATTCACATGAAATATTACTGACAGAAATAATAAAAATAACAGAAAATTGACAACGGCTATAATGTCACATGATTCAGTGTGCTAGAGGTGAAAAAAATCAATAAAGGTGAAAAATGCAAAAATCAACTGGGAGATAATTTTTTTTTTTGGAGAAATAAGCCAATAAAACCAGCAAAGGCTAAAACTAGACATAGTAAAAAATTTGATTGACAAAATATTGATGAGTGAATAAAATTATTTTGCCAAAATTTATAAATACAAAATTGAGTCAAGAAAATTGGACTTAGTGGAAATAATGGCCCCCCAAGAAAACTTACAAAGAGAGAAGCTATTCTCATTCAATTTGATGCGGAAAAAATTATCAATGAATGAAAGCTCTATTATAAAGTGTACATGGAAAACAGTGGATATTCATGAAAATAATTTTAGTAAGATAGAAATAAAGATGGAAAAGTATTACTGAATGGAACTTTGGTCCAAGAATTAAAATGATTTAATTCTATCAGAGAAATAATTTTTTTCCTTAGGAAAAAAATCACCAATATTGGTATAATTCTGGGGCGATGTTTGTATTTATGAACATTGACTTAAGACAATTTTAGGGTCACTACATTTTGACCAAATTCAGCAATTGTTGGCTAGAAATTATACCACTTATTTATTGGGCAATAGCACTATAGAACTACTTATTAGGAAAACAACTTCTGGCTAAGTCTTTTTCTGAACCCAAGATAATAGCAGGGATTTATCCATTTCATCTGAGTCGATATTTAGATTCTGAGATCAAGCTGCAATGCAAGGTGCTGCTGCTATGAGACTGTTCCCCTTGGGGTGGACAGCAATCTCACCCTTACTACCTGGAAGCACACAGAAAAGCCTGCCTTATTCAAAGGCACTTAGTGGTTAGCACCCAAATAGTGACCGGACCGAGTTCCTTAGAGTGTCCCAGGGAGTCTCCAGTTCTCTCACTATCTTTTGTCATTCCTTCAAATAATTTCTCCTCTCTCTTTTTGGGAACGGAAATGGACTGAAAGATTGCTACAGTTTCCTACAGTTGACAATACAGTGCCATGCATATGATGTGGGGCCTTACAAATGGGGCCTCTCCTCAACACAGCCTCACAGATGCCGCCTGCTGAGTTCCTTTTCTGCATCATTATCGGCATCGAAAAGCATTTACCAGGATCCCTGCGTAAATGCTTCATTGTGACACTGGACACATGAAGGGAACAGATGTGGTGGGCCAACCTCCGGGGGTTTGCAATCCAAGGCAGAAGGACAGACAGTGCAAACACAGATGAGCGCTCAGGCATAACCTGCAAGCCAGGACACAGGTATGACAGTGGGGACTGACACAGCACTGGCAGCGGGCTTCCTTCTACCCAAGGATGCTTCTTTTTGCTGCAGGGTTCCCTCTAGGGCTCCTTTAACAGCCGGCCTTCTTCCTGCATTTTTAACAGGATCCGATTTACAAAAATGCTTTGAAAATAACTTATGCGGGAACATATTGACTGCATACAGCTTGTGGTGTTTGTATAAGGAGATACGGCCAATATTGAACAGGCCGGTAAAGGAATGTGAACTTATATTTACATTATAAACTGAGGGCTCCTTCCATTGTGCATAAATATCAAAAAACCTGGTTCATTCTGTGCGTAGAAGAACACCTGGCATGTGGTAGTTGGTCGACTCATGTTTATTAAATAAAAGAATGAATAAATTAAAACCAAAATATCTACCCTATTCAGAGGTAAGAAATAAAACTCATTTATGTTTTCTACTTTTTCTTTCTTTTCCACCTTCCTCTTCCCTTTCCCCCTCCTGCTCTTCCTACTCCTCCTTTTTCCTCTTCCCCACCTTAACATTGATCATTTTTAAGTTTGGACTTTGGTATATGGTATAAGGTTAGCCTTTACGTATTTTCCCCGGAGTATTAGTAAATTCCCTAATGCCACTTATTAAATAATTCCTCCTTTGACCACTGATTTAAACTTCTTCAGGACAGTGACTCTAGTTTACTAATCTTTGTAGCTCTAGTGCCAGCTGCAAGGCCTACAGATATTTTTGTGTATATGATATATGATGTAATTCTGGTTTTCTGGGGTGTATGATGTATTTATGTTATTGGGCATATGGCATGTTTGTGTTGCCACGATAGCACCTGTTATGGGTGAATTGTGTTCCCCCACCCCCAAATTCATACGTTGAAGTCCTAAACCCCTGTACTTCAGAAGGGGACTATATTTGGAGATAGGGTCTTTAAACGAGTAACGATGTTAAAATGACGTCATTCGATTGGATCCTAAGCCAGTATAACTAGTCTGCTTACGAGAAGAGGAAGTTGGGACGCAGACAGGCACAGAGGGAAGACTATGTGAAGATAGCCACTACAAGTCAAGGAAAGAGGCCTTAGCAAAAACCAACTCTGCTGGCACCTTGATCTTGGACTTCCAGGCTCCAGAACTGCGAGAAAATAAATTTCTGCTGTGTAAGCCACCCAGTCTGTGGTACTTTGTTATGGCAGCCCTAATAAACTACAGCATCTATAAAAGTAACGTATTTTTATATTAGGGTCTATTTATGGCTATCTACTTAATCAGTTTGAACTGACTATGCTTTCAACCAAATTATTGTATCATTACAAATATGTAAGATGCATAGAAAAAAATGAAGGAAGTATAGAAAAATGTTAATAAGATTATTTCTGGGTGTGAGATTTTATGTTATGGTATTTTTTCTTTGTATCTTTTAATATTTTCCAAATTTTCTATAATGAGCATGAGTTACTCTTTAAATAAGGAAAGAAACTATATGAAAATTATATAAAGGTGCTAGTGTGTTTATAAGGTGGTAGCCTAAGAAGTGAAAAATGTGAGATTTGAGTGTGGATGGGTTTTGCAGCTTCTGAGGCTCCTTTATACATTTTGGAAATGCCATAGCCTGGGCTTGTTCTGAAAAAAAAAATGCTTATTTCTGAAAATGATGATTTGTTTGGATAAGCCCCCTTCTTCTTCTTCTTCTTTTTTTTTTTTTTTTGGCTTTTTATTGCATAGTCACAATGGGAGGCATTGTTCAGATAGACCAGCATCGTTCATACTTCTATTCTTGTCACTGACAGTATTATTTGCAACTGCTTTTTTTTTTGCAAGCCTCTTCTAATTTCTGCACTACCACTTATTGTATTTCATTAAAACTGGTTTAGAAATGCAAGGCATATAATTAGATTGAGAAATATGCTATCGATTTAGTTTTCCATTATAATGTTATCACATGCACAGAAAAAGTCATTTGGTACAATTGTTATGATTAAAACTACAAAAGAGACCTATTACATCAGACTTGGTTTTCAGTGCCTGATGCAGTATAAAATATGAAAGAGAGGGGTTAATCTGTTTTTGTTAGAGCTGCATGTCATGTATCCATAAATGCCTATAGGCTAATAATTTCAATTGAATTTTTAGTAGATGAGAGGTTTTTTTTTTTTAAAAGTCATGTTAAATAAAAGTCAATCAATAGTTAAATACTAATTTCTAAGGTGGCTGTGGATAATAATCCTTTTCCAGCTCTATACTGTGTAAAAACTCATGCCCTAAATCTGCACAAGGCATCTTTCTATTGCAGGGAGGCCAGAGAGGGCAAAGAGTCAGACGGAAGTGGGGTCAAGTGACAGTTTCTGTCTAGGAGAAGGTGGGATCACTATTAAGTATCTACCATAAGGCAGGCTTGAATAGACATTATTTCAGTCAGTTCTTACAAAGCTGCGAAGTTACTGGCTCAAGTTCCTATAGCTATTAATTAAGAGGATCTTAGTCCTCTTCACCCCAAAAAGTCCATGCACCTTCTGCAATAACATTCTCTTTCCCTTTTGTTGAGTGATTTTGGATAAGTTACTTGATGTTTCCAAGTCTTAGTTTTCTCATCTGATAAACAAGGATAATAATATCTCTTCCTAAGTTGGTTTTGATGATTAAATGAATTAATATCTGTATAAAATTGAGCATTGTGCTTGCCACATAACAAGTACCAGTAAATGCACTTATCCTTTCCCTACAATCCCTGGGGTAACCTGGGTTAGAGGAATGACACAGATTTTTTCTCACCCCTGCATATATATGTAAGGAAAAGACAGGTTAAAAAAAATCTAGATTACTGATATAGAAAGATTTTGTGTATTAGAATAATATGGGAAATAGCTATAAGATTATCTTATAGCTATGTTTCTCAAGTTACTTATCTACAAAGCTGGATTTTAAAATATTTATTAAGCAGTTACTATATTTCAGGCATTGGACTGGACATATTCTTATATATTATACTGTTTAATTTTTTTCAACAACTTTGTGGGGGACATAGTTGAAGAAACTGAGATCCAGAGAGGGTAAGATAATTGGAGCAGTGACTTGAAGGATGAGTACAACTTCCACGAGCAGAAATGGAGATGCGTACAGGATCCTACATAAAGTGATATTGCACTGTGTTTGTTCTTTCTAGTTGTTTTGAGTACGACAGTCAAAATGGTCTAGTAGAAAGGAAATGGATTTTGAGCCAGGCAGATCTGGAATCAAAATTCACCTCAACAGTTGCATTCTGGGCAATTCTTGGCTGTATACTCTGAGCCCCAGATTTATCAATTATAAAATAAGGGATATTAATACCGCATTCTTACTTTATAGTTGCTCTAAGGCTTTCAAGAAGTAAGGTTTTAAAATGATAGAGTAATTTTAGTTATAGACTACCCTGTTTCAATCGACAAAAATAAACCATTCTTATCAAAATTTCAAAGGATTTTAGGAATGCACTATATTAACATGGGTAAACGATGAACACTTTTGGTTGCAAGTGACACAATGCTTCACTGCAATGTCTAGAGGAGGAGTTAGGTATGGCTAGACCCAAAGGCTCAAATCAGGTTAGTGGACTCTCACTGCTGTGGCTTCACTGCTTTGCTTGTTTCTGGTTGTCTCCATTTTCAAACAAGTTGGCTTATACCCCTATTCTCTCAGCAACATCAGTGCAAGGATGGTACCTCTTTTCTAGTTAATTCAGAAAGTTTTCTGGAACATTCTCTGATAGATTTGGTTGGATCATGTGCTCATCCCTGGATCTACTGCGGAAGCTTGGGTGATGGAATATACTGATTGGTCAGGCTTGAGTCATGTGCCCCGCCTGGCTTGAAGCAGAATCCACTTGACCACAATTCGTGGAGATAGAGTTGGGAGGATTAGTATAGCAGAGGTTGTCAGTTGTCTGCTCAGATTTCCGAAGACACCAATAACTTTTGCCTGTATCTTTTTGTCAGAGAGCCTTCCTTAGCTCCCAAAACCTGCTTTGCCTGTACTCATGGAAAGCCAGAGAATTTATCTTTCCCTAAAGGCAGCCTGTAAATGATGAACAGTAAGAGTGGGGTATAAATACTCCAGCTCTCTTCTTTTGTTGGAGACGTCTCTCTGAGGTACGTTTGACACTGTCTCCAGAATTCCTCTGTGGAACTGAGCTGAAGTCACCTACTTGGTACGATGATATCGCACGTTTCCTAGTTCCATTTAACCATACCTTTACAGATTTGTCTGGGAATACTTCTTCATAAATCACTTGCCTATGAGTCCTTGTGATAGTGCCTGTTTCTGGGGAACCTAACCTGAGAGGTTTCTCCAGGGAAAGTTTGGCTACCTTAATGAGTCAGTTATTGCTGCAAGAGTGCTGAATAAAAGACATCGAAATTTCAGGTGCTCACTACATCAAATGTCTGATTTTCACTAACAAGTTGACTAGGGCAGCTCTGCTAAAGAATGTGTGTTGGGTATAAGCCTGTTCCACATGTCTTTTGCTCTGGGACCAGGAGTTATCCAGGGCATCCTTTTCACAAGAAAATAGCCAAGCCAAGCAAGTGCATGTAAAGCCTCTGCTCACATCACATCTGCCTGCCAAACAGTCCACTAGCGAAAACAAATCACGTGGCCACATCAGGCATCAATCGCTGAGGAACAGCCTCCCTCTACTCTAGACACATGGCAAAGGGCATGGACACATAATTCTGTTACCAGGAAAGAATGAAGAATTGGGAACAAGAACCTAATCCACCACATTTCCATTTAGAGAGTAAAGGGAATATTGTGAAGGCAAAACTAACAGATGTCTAATCTAGTTTATAGTAAGCTGTGTGTGGTAGGCGGAATCACGGCTCATAAAGATGACCATGATCTAAGTCCCTGAATCTGCGAATATGTTACCTCATGTGGTAAAAGGGACTTTGAAGATGTGATTAAGTTAAGGATCTTGAGATGGGGAGATTATCCTAGATTGTATTATTGTGCCCTAGGTGGGCACAATGTAATCACAAGCATCCTTGTAAGATACAGGCAGGAAGTCAGAAGGGAGAGAAGTTGCTGC
The DNA here is from genome assembly GCA_004363605.1 of Indri indri. Lineage (NCBI taxonomy): Eukaryota > Metazoa > Chordata > Mammalia > Primates > Indriidae > Indri > Indri indri. Next base: position 7,384 of record RJWJ010010864.1, on the reverse strand, counting down.
TCTGATAGCTTTGACAATGTAAGAAGCGGCCATGAGCCAAGGAATGTTGGCAGCTTGTAGAAGGTAACTAAGGTGAAGAATGGATTATTTCCTGGAGCCTCCAGAAAAAACCAGTCCTGCCAACACCTTTCAGACTTCCAGAACCCTAAAAGAATAAATGTGTGCTGTTTCAGGCCACTAATTTTATGGTACTAGCGGCAATAGGAAAGTAAGACACTGTGACTTACATATATTTTTCTTTAACACGTCAACTGACCCTATAAAGTAGACATTATTTTTCCCATTTTAAAGATGAGCAACCTGATGTTGCAAGACATCAAATAATTGGTCCAAGGTCATTCAACTGACAAATATCAGAGTCAGCATTCAAACTCAGATCAAACTTCAATACCAGTTCTGTTGCCATTGAAACACTATTTTAGCTTCTGTTTTGTGCCAATGGATAAATTAAGGAATAAACTCAGAGAACCCTAGACCATTCACAATTCAGCAGGAGGAGAAAGGAGCAAATGAAGCTTCTTCAACAATTGCCTTTTGTTGGTAGAGATTGCAGGTTCTAACTCAAGTTTACGGCACATGCAATGATGAGCTCCTTGGGATGGAACACATTATGCCTTTTTGGATGGTGTTATGGACTGAATTGTGTCTCCCCCAAATTTAGATGTTGGAGCTCTAACCCCCCATGTGACTATATTTAGAGATGGGGCCCTTAAAGAGGTAATTATGATTAAGTGAGGTCATAAGGTAGGGCCCTAATTGAATAGGAGTGGGATCCTCATGAGAAGAGGAAGACATACCAGGGACAGGTGTGCACAGAACAAAGACCATGTGAAGACGCAGCAAGAGGGTGGCCCCCTGCAAGTCAAGGAGAGAGGCCTTCCCACTTCATTTACCAAGACTACTTTGCCAAGGGACTTTGCACATGTGATTAAGTTAAGGATCTTGAGATTGGGAGATTATCCTGGGTTATATTATTGTGCCCTATTGCAGGGGAACTGGAATAAACTTTTATTGTGTTAAGTTATTCCACAAAAATGTTGGAATATCTTTGCTGCAGTGGCTAAGGTAACTCAAACAAATGCACACGGCCTCATCTATAAGCAAGAGAGAATGAGAAATATAATTCCTGGTTGGACAACCACTTCTCAATGAAACTATTTTAATACTTTGGAAACAGGAGTACAGCTTTTAGGTGCCCAGTTAGCTGACTCTGCCCAAGCACCTTCCACAGTGCCTGACTTTACCGAATGACTAAATGGCCTATAATTAAATGGATGCCTTCCTTTGGGAAGCTCTGTGCAAGGAGGTGTAGCTATTAAAGAGGGACCACAATACTTTCTATAAATGTGTTAATTTATTTATATACATTATTTTATTTATTTAACACTGGTGATAATCCAATTAATAGGATTTCAGTTTACTGCACTCAGTTGTTTTTAGAATTTTTGTTTGTCTTCCTTCTTGAACTGTGAGCTTTTTCTTGTCAGGATTAGTGTCTGACTTGTCCTTGTGTCCTCAGTTGCTGGTGCCATGCATGGCACATAGCAAAGACTCAGTGCCTGTTGAATGAATACATGAATGGACAATGGATGGATAGGTACAAGGTCAAATGCATGTGATACAGGACTTAAATGCCAGAACGAAGGAGCAAAACAGAGTGGGAGAAGAAGGGCTTGGGAAATGGCCATGTTCATAGATGGGGGTGGGTTTTAGATGGTGAACTTGTCTCAGGCACTGGGAGAAATTCCAGTCAATAAATTTAAGCACAAATAAAGAATAAGCAAGTGGTGAGTAGGTCTCCTGAGTTAAGGGATCTGGGAGTTGTCCTTAGGTACTTCTGGCAGATACTCATGAATCTGCTGGGCTAGACATTTCCAGCCTACAAAGTTGCTGATTTAGTAAAAGCCATGTATCTAAAATGTTTGGTTATCTAAGGCTGAAGAGTAATCAGACTTTTCTGGCTAATGTCAGCACTTTTTTTTTTTTTTAAACATCAGATGCATAGATTTAAAATAATTATCCTCCTCATTCTGGCTGTTTCTCATCATCAGTCTTTGTAGGTGCCCTTTAGGCTCTGTTGTATTTTAGAACTTTATCTCTTTGTTCTCTCTCTCCACTCCACTATCTCCTCCCCATCCCCAATGGCCCCAACAATGGTGTATTTGCTGTGTGCCCTTCTAAACCATCTGCCCCAGAAGAGGCTGTAGAGCATGCTGTTTAAGAATTCTATAAAAAAGACATCTGCACTAGAATGTTTACAGCAGCACAATTCACAATTGCAAAGATGTCGAAACAACCCAACTTCCCATCAATACATGAGTGGATTAATAAAATGTGATATATGTAAACCATGGAGTTCTACTCAGCCACAAAAACAGTGGTGATCTAGCACCTCTTGTATTATCCTGGATAGAGTTGGAGCCCATTCTACTAAGTGAAGTATCACAAGAATGGAAAAGCAAGCACCGCATGTACTCACCATCAAATTGGTATTAACCGATCAACACTTATGTGGACATTTAGTAGTAACATTCATCGGGTGTCGGGCAGATGGGAGTGGGGAGGAGGAGATGGATATATACTCACCTAATGGGTGCAGTGTGCACCGTCTGGGGGATGGACATGCTTGAAGTTCTGACTCGGGTGGGGCAAAGGCAATATATGTAACCTAAACATTTGTACCCCTGTAATATGCTGGAAACAAAAAGAATGCAGGCATAGAAGCCCAAGCCTAATTCCTTACTCTGCCAGTAAGTATTGTGTGATCTTACACAAGCTGTTTAGCCCCTCTGTGCCTCAGTATGCTAATCTGTATGTAGTTATTTGATGAATTAAATAGATTGATATGTGTATAGTATAAAACTGGCCAATACCTGTCATAGAGTGCTTGTATAACCTTGAAAATGTACATATTGCTTTTAAATGAATAGATTTATAAATCAGTAAATATCATTTAGTTTACTTTTCTCATCGAACACCAAATTTTTGAAATCTATGCCTTTTCCTATATATAGCTAAGTTCATTGTTTCTAATTGTTGCATAATATCCCATTCTATGTGAGGCCTCTTTATTCATTACTTCAATATAGGACACCTAGGTTATCTTTAACTTCTTGCTATGACATGTAGTACTTTTATAAATATTGGTATCTGTGTTTTAAGATTTTTCTTAAAATAATTAAATTATCAATAGTTTTCTGCTAGGTTAAGGATCGTGGTGACCTTGGATCCTTGACCTATATTACACTTTCAGATTTGGTGACCAATATTTTATTTTAGATTTTTAAAATCTATTTTTACATAAACATTTTATTTTAGAATAGTTTTATGTTTACAGAAAATTTGCAAGGGTAGTACAGAGAATTTCTATATGTACCCAATTTTCCCCATTGTCAATATCTTACATTAGTACCATGCATTTGTCATAATTAATGAACCCATATTAACACAGCGTTATTAACTAAACTCCATACTTCATTTGCATTTCATTTAGTTTTTTCTAATATCCTTTTACTGTTCCAGGATCCCATCCATAATACTTGATTATCTTTAGTTTAGTTTTCATGTCTGCATAATCTCTTCTACATGGCTTTCTTTTCTTTTTATTTCAGGATATTATGAGGGTACAAACATTTTGGTTACATTGTATGTCTTTGCCTCACCTAAGTGAGGATTAGAGGCGTGCCCTTCCCCTCTGCAATGCTCACCGCGTCCATTAGTTGTGAGTTTACCACTGCCCTCTCCCAACCCCCTAATCCCTGGAGAATATTACTACTGTGTGAGCACCATAGTGTTGATCAGTCAGTGCCAATTTGATGGCGAGTACATGTGGAGCCTATTCTTCTGATCTTGTGATACCTCACTTCGGATAATGGGCTCAAGCTCAATCCAGGAAAATATAAGAGGTGTTAGATCACTGTTGTTTCCTATTATCGAGTAGTATTCCATTGTATACATACACCAAATTTTAATAATCCTCTCATGAATTGACGGGCAGTTGGGTTGTTTCCACATCCTTACAATAGTGAATTGTGCTGCCATAAACATTGAGGTGCAGATGTCTTTATTATAGAATATTTTTGCTCTTTTGGGTAGATGCCTAATAGTGCTATTGCTGGATCAAATGGTATTACTATTTTTAGCTCTTTGAGGTATCTCCAAATTCTTTTCCACAGAGGTTGCACTAATTTGCAGTCCCACCAGCAGTGTAAGAGTGTTCCTGTTTCTCCTCATCCTCACCAGCATTTGTTGTTTTGGGATTTTTGATAGAGGCCAATCTCACTGGGGTTAGGTGATATCTCATTGTGGTTTTGATTTGCATTTCTCTAATGATTAGAGATTTTGAGCATTTTTTATGTTTGCTGGCCATTATTCTGTCTTCTTTGAAAAGTTTCTGTTCATTTCCTTTGCCCATTTATTGATGGGGTTGTTTGATTTTTTTCTTGTTGATATTTTTAAGTTCTAGATAGATTCTTGTTATCAGCCCTTTATTGGATGTGTAGAGAGCAAATATTTTCTACCATTCTGTAGGCTGTCTATTTGCTCTAATGATGGTTTCCTTGGACGTGCAAAAGCTTTTTAATTTGATCAGATCACATTTATTTATTTTTGTTGCTACCGTGATTGCTTTAGGGGTCTTCTTCAAAAATTCTTTGCCTAGGCCGATGTATGACATGGCTTTTCTTGTTTTGATGACCTTGATAATTTTGAGGAATACTGGTCAGGTATTTGTGGAATGTACATCAATTGTCTGGTGTTTTCTTATGGGTAGACTGGGGTTACGTTTTTTTTTTTTTTTTTGAGGAAGACCACAGAAGTAAAGCGTCATCCTTACCACTTCATATCAAGGGTATATGCTATCCTTGATATCACTGTGAAGTGATGTCAGTGGCATTGTTCAGGATATTAGTCTTGCTCACCTGGCTCAGGTAGTATTTTCCAGGCTTCTGCACTGTAAACTTACTTTCTCCTCCCTCTTTTCCATATTGTTCTCTTTGGAAGCAAGCCATTATGCATAGTCCACACTCGAGGGGTGAGGCAGTGATCTCCATGTCCTTGAGGGGCAGTATCTGCATAAATTATTTGGAATTGTTTTGTTTGGTAGATTTGTCTCTTCTTCCCTATTTATTTATTTATTTAATCCTTATTTATAGTGATTATGTATTCATGGATTTTTATTTTATACTTTGGGTTATCATCCAATACTGCTTTATTTATTTTATTGCTCAAATTCTTCCAACTTTGACCATTGGGAGCTCTTTTAGCTGACTCTTGTGTCCTTTTCACATACCCTCGTCATCGTATGTGTGTGCAGACATGTGCATGCGTGTATTTTCACTTTGCTACTTTCTGGTACAACAAGATGCTTCAGGTTTACCTTGTGTATTCTCTGCCTCTGCCCTAGAATCAGCTGTTTTTCCAAGGATCCCTACTTGCTTTCATTGGAGAATGATATTGGAAACCAAAATCTGAGTACTGGGTATGCCGGTTGCTACTGGGGTATTATTGCTCTCAGGCTTTGCCCACAGACACAGCTAAGAAATATATGTATGTATGTTAATCTGTGTATACATATATATATATATATATAATTATTTCATTTATATTAAGATGAACATGAATTCATATTGACATTTCCAACTCTAATCGACTCCCCATGATTCATCATCGCCTTCTGCCCATGCTAATCTGTAAACTCACTCTCCAAGAAGAAGAAACCTGGCTCCGCCACCCAGTATCCAGTTACTAATTTGTTTAATGCCAGCATACACGTACAACAGTTTCAGAATTGTTAACCCATACCTCTGTGAGAAGCACCTTGGCCAACTAGAGGTTAGTGCTTATCTCTTTTTTATTTTTTTCCCTTTCCTTTCTTTTCTTTTCTTTTTTTTTTTTTTGTATTTTGAACAATTGTATGAAAAAAGCCACTACCAATGGGTAACATTTCTAGAACAACATTCTACAGAATACACAGAAAAAGCTGCACAATTTGACATCATGTTATATACTGATAGCAGTAGAGCAACAAATACCAAAGTGAAGATTCCTGCACAACTTTGCTTGACAATCACATTTTCACCACCTCTTAATGTTCTAAACGTGCTATTGTGGGAAAAGGTATTTCTTTAGCTACTTCCCAGTCATTTCCAAAGTTACACAGGTCAGCACCTTTCCTTCCTTCCTTCCTTCCTTCCTTCCTTCCTTCCTTCCTTCCTTCCTTCCTTCCTTCCTTCCTTCCTTCCTTCCTTCCTTCCTTCCTTCCTTCCTTCCTTTCTTCCTTCCCTCTCTTTCTGTCTTTCTCTCTTTCTTCCTTTCTTTCCTTTCTTCTACTCTTTTCAGTGGGGATATGCCATACATTTGTAGTATAGTTAGACACTTTTGTATCAGTCTGCATTCCATCCTGGGATTCCTCCAGCCTCTTGGTTAATTAAAAAAAAAAAATTAAGGCTTACTTTTAGGCTGGTAAGATTTATCTATGGATTTATGCATAGTGGTATGAATTCACCACTACAGTAATGTACAGAAGAGTTTTACTTTTCTAAAAATTTCTGTGTTTCACCTAGTCAGCTCTTCACCTCTACAAATCCCTGGCATACACTGATCTGTTTTGTTTTTGCATCTTTTTGTCTTTTTTTTTGAATGTATTATAAATGGAATCATGTAGTATGAAGCATGTAAGAATCATTGATGTTGTGTGGATTAATAACTTGTTCCTTTCTATCACTGACTAGCATTCCATTGCAGGGGCATGCCATAGTTGTTTATCCATTTACCTATTGAAGGACATCGTACTTGCTTCCAGTTTGGCAATTATGAATAAGGTTGCTATAAATATTTTTGTGCAGAGTTTTGTGTGGACATTGCATCCATTTTTAAAAGTGAAATTGGCTTATTTTCACACATTGTCATCTGATTTTGATACCAACTATAGACTAAATTAATAAAATGAATAGGATATTTTTACCTTTTTTATTTTTTAAAGAACAACTTGTTTAAGATTGGAATATTTATTTCTTAATAATTTAGTACAATTTGTCTGAAAAACTGTCTATGCCTGTGAATTTTTAGGGTAGGAGAATTTGGTTACCATTTCATTTTAAAAAATAATTGTTGATCTATTCAAATTTTCTAATTGTTCATGTGATAATTCTGGCATTTCATATTTTTCCAGAAACATAAAAATTTTATATGGATTTCAGAAGTATGGTGGTTTCATAAAAATTTCTGTTATATCTATATTTATTCATCCTTTTCTTCTTTCATGTGTGTGTGTGTGTGTATGTATGTATTTGATTCTTCTAAGTTTGTGTCCTTGCTAGAAATTTATCTATATTATTAATTTTTTTAAAGGTTATGGTTTGCTATTTATCCGGGTTTTTTTTTT